>NDXB01006899.1:0-25773 GCA_002631895.1 Agapornis roseicollis
GGGGAGGGCAAGAAGGGGGGTTGAGTGAGTGAACGAGCTGCGTGCTTGGTTGGGTTTAAACCATGACAACTTCAGGAACCAACCTGCCTTCAGTTATCTTACTAACATGTCTTAAGAGAAACATCTGAAATAGGCACCACATACTCACCATCCAGTGGGCTCCTGAAAGCAGACTCTCAAAGTTGTCAAACCCTAAATGGAAAAAGTCAGTTTGAATTTACTACTACAACTGAAATTTTATTTTCCTTGTAGAGAAAACTGTAAACCAGTTAAAATTCCTTGTGTGCAGCTAGGCTCCCAACTATTACTGGAGTTTAAAGCTGCACTTTGACTTTTGAAATCTGCATCCTATAATTCCATATGCTGTTATGACTGAAGCTTCAGAGCAAGTCCAACTTCATGAAGCATACTTCAAAAACCTTAGCCTAAAATCCCCATTCAGACAGAATAAGCAAGTAGAAGGAAAACAGAGCCATGTATTAAAGGCTACACAGTTTTCAGCAAGTTTGAACACTTGTTAACTTCACAGCCACAGTGGGAAAGACATGCACCCCCCAAAAACCAGGGCAAGGCTAGTACAGCAGGGATTTCCATGTTGGTCTGAGAAGAAAAACACTAATATGGTTCTCTCAAAAAAAAGTTACCCTTCTTAATTAGTGTATTTAAATCAATATTCATTTCCACTAATACGCAGTTTAACACCACCCTTTCCTGCAAAGCCAGGTATCCTGACTTTCATATGGAGATTAAGTGCTTAGCAATCAAAGCAGCAGCTCTACCTATGGTCAGAAGTCAGCTCTGGGAGATGAAGGATTTAAGAGTAAGAAGTGCCAACAGACTGGCTTGTCAGCCATTGGCAGCAAATCTCTCTGACAGCAGAGATGAACAGTTTATTACAGACAAAACAGTAAGTGCCTGAATGAAGTTTATTTTGCTGTTCAGAAGTTTTTCTACACATGACAACTCCTAATCATATAATTCCAAAGCCACCAAAACCAATGTTTTACTTCTAACCTCAGTTCAAGATAATTGTAGCTTTTATTTAGAAAAGTAAGTGACATGGCTTCACACTTTTAAGTATCTGAAAGAAGTGATGAGGAAACAAATACAAAGCTGCTAAACAACCTGCTCACCAGCCAACAGCAGAGTTCTTTGAGCTCTTTCACATTAACTGTGCTCTCCCCCTATATCTAAGACCTGGATCAGAAATGCCTATGCTACAGTACTAGTAGGTGGGAATTTGTTTCAAGGGTCTATGTTTGTTCCATGATCAACTGCAGATAGAAACAGCACCCCTGTATCATCAGGCCCTATAGCCTAGAAGAACGAGTACTGGGGACAAAAGAAAGTAATGGGAGAAGCCAGTTAACAATGACAAACAGCTCATACACAGAACTAGAAACATAGAGCTTTAATGTTTAGTATGCATATACATACAGAAACTACTCAAATAGTTTAGGAATGTCAGTTGCAAGGTCTGATTTTCAACACTGATATGGCTTTACATATAAAAGGCATTTTTGGCTACACAAGTGACTCAGGAGATGCAATTTGCCCATTTGTACTTAAGTATGGGTAACTTCCAAAACTGCATTTATAGTACTAAAAATCTCAACACTGCCATTGCATTGGATTTTCTTCATACAGCCAACCACTCAGAGTAGGTTGGGTAAAATAATACTTGCACCAAATCTGATCCACAAGACACTGTCATCAATGTATGCTATAGTTATATTTCTGAAGCAAAAAACTATCATAAGAATACCTACCAATATGCAGGGCAATGGAAAGACCAATAGCAGACCACAGAGAATAGCGGCCACCAACCCACTGAAAACAAAGAGACTGGTTTAGACAGAAGTACAAGGTTTTTAAATTCAAACTTTTTCAAACTATGAGGAAACAGCAGTGTCTGCTTAGACTATTTTCAGCAAAACCAGCATTTCTGGTGATAATTCACTGCATATTATATGGTATGGTCAAGGGAACCTACACTTCACAGTAGCTCCCTAATGAATCCTTACGTATGCATTTTTTTTGACTTCCAATTTATCCTACTCATCCAGTTTGAGTTGCATCTATTGAAGATCCCTTGATTATTCCAATTCACTTCATAATACTAAAATTTCACCTTGTATTAACTGTCTTCCTAATGTCACCCCTCTACAGGTAAAGTCTGCTTCAGTAGGATTTTCACACTATCTATGAAAAGGTAAGGCTCTACATGCATTTTTAAACAGCAGTTTTAGAAATCTGGTCTGTCAGGCACATAGTCAATGAGGCACAAACCAACCTGCTTCTATTTAAGTATAAGGGCCAAGACAAGGGCAATATACTTAAAAATATGCATCTGCTACAAAATATCAAATTAGTCTCCCATTTCTGATGTTTGACCTTTACAAGCCTAGATTATATACAGTAGACCCCCGCAATCAAATGTCACAGCTTAGAATAACTACTTACATAGAGGAATAACCTAAGACCTGTATCTCCTGTTACCCAACAGCTGATTAGACAGCCAAGAATAAAGACTCCTCTTCAGACCTTTGACTGCAGGATTTTAATGGAATGGGCAAGAGATGAGACTGTTTTGCTTGCTGACAGGTACTCCATTCAGTTGCAAGTTGCATATATTTCAGTACAGAGTACAACTACTATAATTTCAGTGTTCTGGAAGTTAGATTATTGTAATAGTTAACATCTACTACACAACATTAGACATTTACTTACATCCCAAAACTCAAACATATTCTCTGGGTCAATTCCAAAGCCTTTAACTTTGGGCTGGAATAAAAATAAATAAATAAATAAACAAACACAACAATAACAAAGATTAAGAACACTGTATGTAAAACCAACAATATTTAAAAGCTTTATGACTAGCAAATAAAACCCAGAAGTTGGATACCTATTAAATATGCAATTCCCCAATTACATCCTTGATTTTAAAAACACATAGCATCCATCAGAAGAGAAGTGTACCTTCCTTTCAGAGGTAACTGTCACTCTTCAGCAATCTCCAATAAAATCAGTGACATACACATTTTCTAATCAAAATGGCAACAGTTAAGTCAGTTTACATTTAACAGAACCTGAATGGAAGAAAGGAATTTCACACCACAGTGACAGCCTTTCAGGTACTGCACAGCCTAGTAGCTTTTGGTCTTTTTACTTTATCCTTTTGCATGGAACACCACATCAAGGTACATTATGCTAATCATATGCTACGAATTATTTACACAAGCTATCTGCATCACTTCAGCACTTGGGAAGTCTAGAAGAGTAATTTTTACATAACTATTCATACAAACAAAACCAATTACAAGAAACAATAATAGAAGTCATTTCAAGTGTTAGAGATCAGACTTCAGATTTAAAACTCTAGCAGAAAAAGCACAAGTCTACAGAAAAGGTCCAATCCTGATACAGTTAATTATCCCAGAAGTGTTGTGCATTTTTTTTAATAGAAAAAAATTATGTTTCCTTCAGTAGGAAGGCTAACTTTTGGTATTCAAGTAATGGTGTCTTAAAAGGTAGGCTTCCTTACTGGATTTTAAAATGAGGCCATCTTAAAGGTACATAGAAAAAAATAAAATAAAATAGATTTGTTATACTTACAGCATTGGTAGACAAGGCAACGAAATGCTTGGCCACAGCTGAAGGCTTGACAAAAACAAATACAATGTTAGATCAAGGATGCTATTTATTTTGAGTTCCACTCATAAAGCTGATCTGCTACCATTTAAAATACTGTTGACTATCAAAAAGCACAAATAATTGCATTATATTGACTTTCTTATTCATATTCAGTGTGGGATTTGGCAGCATACCTGCTTGAAGATAATAACATTCTGATAACATTCTAATGAAGCCCTCTGGAAGCGGTCACTACTTACAGCAGCACACCATTTCCTTAAGAGTATGTTATCAGTCTGGAACATCACTACCAGCGCTTTGGAGCACATTGGGTTTGTTGTACATGCACTACCCTTCCAACTAGGGTCAAAAGGTCAAGACAAGTGATATTACTGATAAATCTCAAGCTCCAATTTAGACTTTGGTCTTTCATTAAAGTATTGGGGTGGACAAACATGAATTGTCTGAAGTAGTAGTGTAGTACGGAGTTTTGAAGCCCAGCTTTCAAACTGTGTACAGCTACCCTGACTGGAACATGCTGAAGACCATCTTGATTACCTGAGCAGGCAGAATCTCCTTTTTTCTCTTGAAGGTTAGAAATAGCAGAGAATGAACCAAACACAAGGTTTCTATTCATAGCACAGCCATCTGCCACTGAAATGCCAGTATATCACTCCAAACATAACTTCAACTTTTTAAATATTTGCCAAGAATTGGGAGGTAATGTCACGTAGACACTGTATTCTTGGCTTCTCGTATCAGCAGTTCCACTAAATTATTAGCTAGCTCTGAGCCAAATGCAACACTATTACCTAGCAGGCAGGATTTGGAGGAACAATGCATAACAACCATTTATAATGAAAAACTAATCTTCACTTTGATCAGACATACAGTCTGTCACTAACCATGAAATGCTGAAATTATATGTATACTATAACACATATATTATACTATATATATATATACACACACATACTGTATTTGCTGAGCTATACATCTTATGCCTGGGCAGCTACTGGCTCTGCTCCAAAGCACACAGATTGACCAGAGAGAAACTGCACAAGAAAAAGCTGTTGCATCCCATTATGCAATCTAAACATATTAGACTTACATCCTTAGCAGCATGTAAGAACCACTCTTTGGCCGTTTCTGCATTGGTGATAGTTTCTTGGGTGGTGAAAGTCTGCCCATCAGAAAACAAAGAAGTATGTAAAACAAATGTACTGAAAATTGAGAACAGTTCACGTTACTAAAACATTGTATGTTCCAATAACCTGAGCAGAGCAACTGTAGATATTCATAATCGATACCTGCTGTCACATTTCAGCAAAAAAGTTTATCAGTCCAAAAAAGACTAGTGCTGTGACATTTGCCTATCTCATTTTAAACTAACATATATCTGAAATCAGAATAGTTATTATTCCCCATTTCCTATCTTCCCTACCCCAAACTGCTATGCAAAACTTTGAGACTAAATTATTTAGTCTTTCACTAAATGCAAAGTTTCACCATTCAATTAAAAAGGAACTAATTAAGCATTAAAACAGGATAACCTAGCTTGACTGTCATCTTGTTCATCAATTTCTACTTTTTCATGCAGTAACACTCATTTCTCCCAAGACTCTTGCCATAATTTTGTTTTTGCTGATTAGAGGAAAACATTTTGGCTGCTTCATGAAGTGTGCACAGAAGTTCAGTCATGCAGTTTTGCAAATATCTACAACCATTCTGATTTACTCACCCATCAAAATTTAGCTTTAAGGGTGAACACTAGACTGAACTTACTCTCATCCGTCTCAGAAATATTTAATTGTGAAACACAAGCCTTTTATGGGAAACAAAGAAGTGCCATTCATCCTCTTCCAAATATATCCAATTATCTAACTACAGTCTGGCAAACAGAAATAGAAGTGCTACTCTTTCAATTTGGCAGTCTTCTAACCCTTTGAACCATAGTCATTCATCTCAATTATTCAAAGTGATCATGTCCATTAGTTTGTGAAGTTTCTTTATTATTCCATAAGTTGTTGCTTGGCTGCAGCATTGCCAAAATAAGATAATGAGCACCGCAGTAGAGCATGGTCAATATTACACGCACTCATTTGTTACAGATTGTCAACAGCAAAAAAAGTTCTACTGTGCTTTACAAATGTAGGCAACCCTAGTTACACAACTATGAAGTCTTCATCAGTTGCCTCTGCTGACAGAAGCACTCCTCAATGCAAGATGGCAGAGCAGTTGTGTTTATAGAATAGTTAATAGTAAGGCAAGACTTGCAGGCCTGTAGTCTGGATTCAGAAATAAGTGCCATCTTTGCCACTATGCAAACAAAGAAGCTTATTATATATATAGTGCTCAAGGGCTCATTTATTTACATGTAGACATATTGTTACTACCCTAAAACAGAATGAAAAACTGCATGCAATTAATGCAAAACTTTAATGCAGAACCAGAACACTGTTAAGAAGTTACATGGTACTTAAGAAAAAGGACCAGAAGTAACCTTAAGTAAGTGTAAGGAATAAGGCAAAAAATCCTGACTTCAAAAAAATAACCACACAGGATCTGACACTCCACCCAGTAAAATCAAACTTTGTGAATAAAGCTGAAAACTTGTGTTGACTAAGAAACACAATTTTCTAGACAACATAAAACTGCTTATAGGTCTCTCTTGTAAGACAAGTCATTTTCAGCACTTGACTTCTGGATTCCCAAGTATTTCAGTAGCAACAGAAGACTGCACTGCAACTTCAGGATGAATCACAACAGACCTGTTTAGAAATAGTCCTTGATCTAGATCTTCCTGTGGACACATTTCTATTCTGACTGAATCCTTTACAGTTACAGAAAGGCATACTCCAGTGCTTGTAAGAGACATACCTTCGATGCAATAATGAAGAGCGTAGTGTCTGGCTTAAGCTCAGCCAGGGTTTTGGCTATATGAGTACCATCAATGTTGGATACAAACCAAACACGAGGACCTCCCTTGGAATATGGTTTCAGAGCTTCAGTTACCATCAGAGGGCCCTGGATAGAAGCAACAAAATTTTGCCTTCACTGCAAGCATACACACACAAGAAGATGCGGAAGATGTGTAGAAGTCATCTTACCAAGTCAGAGCCACCAATCCCAATATTGACAACATCAGTGATTGCCTTTCCAGTGTAGCCTTTCCATTCACCACTACGGACTCGCTGTGAGAAAAGCAAAGAATATTGCCATGACTCTTTTACACCTAAAGTTAGTGATTTTAACACTGAACATGCTGGTTTCAGGCACTGTTGCAGGAAGCCTCTGAAGACAATTTTCAAACTTCTAAACATTAAAGCTTACACACAAAGCTATCTTCTTAAGATTTAGTTATAGCAAACATAACTCTTCATTAAGAGTTAGAAGTCTAATTAATGCATATATTTATAAAAAACACTGTAGTATCTAACTCTCCTTCTGTATGGACTGCTATAGCAATTACAGTATCGACAAGGGCAAAAGAAATAAAGCTAAAAATGAAAAGTATTGGGAATTGAACTATTTGCAACAAATATCAGAACTGGAAGGGGTTAAGTGTCTTTAGAAGTGATTTTGCTAACTAAACTGGAAGACATTAAAGAACAAATAGAGCCATGGCAAGCCAAACATTCAAAAAGCTTTTCCAATGCTGTATGTTTGCATTAAGATTTATTTCTGGGCAGGTTTCTGCTCTATTGTTATCATTTTAATCGGTACTGTGAGTTTTGACACACAAAATTACAATAATTAATTATCAAAACACTGCACCGGATTTTGCCCATCAGGTATTACCCTATGCATTGATTTGTTCAATCACAAAATTAATCTTCCTAGCATCATGCACACTTCAACATACATACCCCCATTCTAAATCAACTCTTCAATAAATCACCTGGTTATGCTGATAGCTGCTCTCCTCCACAGATGTTTAAGTTAAATCTTACAGAAAATCCATTTTTAATATATACTGTTTCTGTAGCCTGTAGATCATGTTTTTAAATTCCATCTGCTTAAGTGAGTTGACTGTAACAAGCATCTTAGTTAATCTTCCCAAATTACCTGCTTAACATTATTTTTATTTTACAGAGAAGATACATCTGCATGGAAAGTGATATTTACCACCAAAATCTTAATTAGTGAAAACAACTATATAGTGGAAGAGACATCACCGAATTTCTGTAGCCAATTATCTGAAGAAAATACCAAGTTAGACCCATTAGCACCAGTTACTAATAATTGTGGTTTTGGCATTTATTCATTAGGAGCTAAACACAGTACAGGTTCATTTTGTATACATTAACAAGTTGGCAGCAATACCAGCCACTACCACCTGGGTAAGACTCAATCAAGTTAGTTCCTCAGAGCCATGTTTAAAATGCACTAAAACTACCCAATGAACTTTTACTGATTAGTTTTATTACACAAATTTGACTTCTTTAGAGTACCAAGTTCTTCAGAGCATTTCCTTAATTGATCTGACAACACACCTACATTTTAAAAATGTACGATGTCAAAAAAACCCCACAAAGCAATGATATTTGAAGATAATGCTTAACTGCTGCATTTAATTAAGGAACAACAAAAATTTCACACCACTAAAGTTGTAACAGAATAGAATCATAATGGAATCTCACATAAAACCAGCCTAAGAAACTACTTAAGCAGAGTGTAATCAAATTGCAAGTGAATGGGCATCTCCTACCTCTCTGATTTTACAAAAACTGATAGATTTAGCTTTTACTTAATAGAGTCAAGTAACTGAAGAATTAGCAAGAAGAAAAGCAATATCTGAATGGTACTAAATGCCTTATAAGTCTTCTGAAGTAAGTGCAAGGTTACTGTGAAAAGAGCAAGATCTAGAGAGCCTATTAAGCAAAAAACAAACAAACAAACAAGACAAACCTCAAAAGCAAACCAACAAAAAACAAACAAAAAACCCCAACAAACAAACAAAATCCCAAAACCCAGAAAAACCCAAACTGGGCACAAACAGAAAGGAACAAATCATACTAATTCCAGCTCTAACTCCATGCTTGAGCCAGAACTGTTATTAACATCAAAACAAGGGCACAGTAACCCATGTGAACCAGCCGACAATCAGTGCTTCACAGTATACATAAGAACTGGGCTAGGTATAGAATAATTATATGAGAAGTAAGCTATGGTAGTATTTTATACCTGGCAGAAGTGTTTCATTTTGTCCAACACTTTGTTTACTTCTGGGACAACATCCTTCCCATCTACAAGTATTGGCACATTAGAACGGTTTCTCAGAGCAATATGAAGCACAGCTCGGTTCTGAAACAAAAGGGAAAAAATCACAAAGCTATTTCCAAATCATACCCAGGGGTCTCAGATGTTGCATTCATGAGCAGTATGACCTTCGCAGCTTAAAAATTGTTTAGATTAACTGGAATTAATAGAGCAGTAGTTTGTGCGTATGTGTGTATAATACACATTCATCACCAGCTATCTAAATCACTAAATCACTGCAGAGGGCTTACCAAAGCATAGTATGCAAAGTAAACAAACAGCTTATTTCTTTATATTGAGAAGACAGCTCAAGATCCCCTGAAAAGCAATTAATAACTGAGGGTCAGAATTCAGCAATAACCAGTACTCACTGACCTTAATTCTTTTGGCATGCTTCAGGTATACGAGAATGAAGCTGATCCCTATTAATGACAACACTGAAAATCAATTATAACGAGCAGCCAAAGTTATTTTCTCTGGCATTTTCTCAATTGCCCTGAGTAATCTATTTCATATAGGAAGAGACACATATTTATGGATTTCACAAAACAGAATACAGTAGCCATATTATTCTATCCACTTCTCACAATTAAATGTTCCCTGAATACTGACACACCAGCTATATTGGTGGTAGTTGTGTTGGGAAAAAAATTGTGTTAGTATGCATCATTTTATGTTAATTCTCCAGTTATACCTAAGTCAACACATTGAAATCTGGCCTGTGATTCAGCTGAAGCGTAACACCTTGAATCTAGGATGAAGGAGCTAGTCAATACTAATGAACAAATTTAAAAATTAGTCTGTTCTACCTCATTGTTCCCTGATACAGTGAGAGGCATTGTGAGACAAAGACAACACAAACAATACAAACTGCCAAGTCATGATTTAAATACCAAATGCTAATTCAAAAATCATTGAGTCTGACTTGGAATATGAAAAAGCTCTTTCAGCTACTAATTATCAAAGGGTACCCACTTGTATTTGTAGCAAACAGAGGAAGGGTTTTCTGCAACTCAGCATGGAATGGTATTTGATAAATACTGCTCACTACCCAGCTTGAGGGAAGCTTTGTCTTGATCAAGAGAAGCAATCATATTTGACCTGATGTCTACTGTTAAATGGAAGTACTTTCTAAATATCACGTGGACTAAGAAACCTGTCCCTGTAAGAGGTGTTAGTGCATACCTTGCAATGCACTGTCTTTATGCTTTACCAAGCTGCAAGTTTTAACTCATCTGGGACAAACACCTGGCCATGACATACTTGGATGCACTATAAAGAATTTCCACATAAGCACACAACATGCAGCCAATGCCTGCAGCACCAAATACAGACAAGTGTTAAAATATTTCAAACAGCTAAAAACATTCTAAAAACAGAACAAGAGTAGCAGACAATTCAGCTCTTGCCATTAAAGAGCTCCCTTTTATCGTACTGCTTTAGGTTTATTCAGTCCTGCTGTTTGAAAGTATCCTGTTTTTAATGTATCAAGACAAATTTCATGTTGTCCACATGCTCTTATTCCTGAGCCAAAACAATCTGATTTGGTATTCTACACAAACAGAAAAAATTAAGCAAGCCAAATCTAATTCTAAGTCAACTTCTGACTAAATCAGAAACAGGCCAGTAGGAAAAAGATGTTTCTAGATTCATCATACAGGTAACTGCTACATGAAAACTGACATATCAAGACAGTAGCAAAGCAGAGAGTTAGAAGCCAAGTACATGGTTTGATGTGTTTAAGTGGTTTCTGTGAAAATTACATCCTTCTGAGAACACTTCAGCTGCTACATTTGTTCTCATGTAGACATGAAGAGGTAACTCCATAATACACAAAGATGTTCTAACTCTGCAGCAATTTGTTAGGTGAGGCTAGTGAGACACAGTATCTGAGGTGACATTTCTCCAGGCAGGTTTAAGACAACATCTTCTTTTCCACTTCCATTTTTCACTAGCTAGAATTGCTAGTGCATTATTGAATGCTAGAATTGAATGCATTAACACAGAAAGAAAAGGAATTATCTCTCCAGTGAGGCTTTATCTATCTGTGCATTTTTACAAACATGGAGCATTCTCAAACAATACAATGTCCAATTGCTGAGTTATTTTAAGCCAACAGCTTGTGCAACAGCTACATCAGTTGATAACCAAGCCAAAGGAAATAATGATTTCTGTGAATTTACCTCAAATGTACAAAATAGCCTTTAATTTTTAAGGCAGACTAACATATCACACTAAAGAGTTTCCAGTTTTTAATATTTTTCATTTCAGAAGAAAACATATATTTGGTTTTCTGTACATTCTGGTAAAGATTTAAATGTAATTTCAACCTTCATATCTACAAAAAGAGCAAGATACTCATCCTCTTACTGAAACAGGTGGCTAATTTCCTCAAGATTGTTTATAGTCTCTACTGCTAAACATACCAAAAGATAAGTAGCACCGACAGCCCAAAGCAGAAAGTCTTCCATAATCCTCACTAAAACTTTGTAGGAAATTTTCTAAACTTTATCATCACCAACATCAGGCAAAAGCATGCAACAAATACCTGCAATGCAATACCCTGCTCTATACCCACTGCAAGACCTAACTTATCCTACTTTCTATGAGTGAAGACAAAGAAAAAAACAACACCCACACCAAAATCTATACAATTAAGATGTGTGTGGAAGGGAAGATTGAGTAGCTTTAGCCATATATATTTTCTTCTGTCTTGGTCAGAGCTGTAAGAATTTCTCATTTAAGTAGTGCAGCAAGCATTACAATAACTCAGCATTTCAAAGAGTAAGTTGTTTTCAAGACTTCCTACATAGATGCATGACCATCTGTAATACATAAGCAGAACTGAAGAGGAGACCCATGGACAGAAATAGCCTTACCTCTGTGAAGTTGATCTTCTCTCCACTAAACATACGCTCTCTGGCACTTTCCACACCCCTTGACTTTGCCTGGAAAATATAAAAATAGACTCCTCTTAGAAACAGCAAGAAGCCAACATGCAATACAAAGGTCCAGCTACATCAAGTATCAACATTTACCATAAGATGGTGAAACAAATTACGGTATTAGATTAAAAGACCCACCTGATTCTACCTTATAAATTCTCCTCTTGTAAAGCAACTATTATACAGGCTGTTCATTTCCTTGAGAAGTTACACAGTAACATGTGCTGAATGACCAAGATGCAATAAATCCACCTTAATAATTCAGTTGTCATACTACTATACAGTTCAGTGATCCCCCGTACTAGCTTTTATCCTTTTTTTAAAGTGAAGAGAAGGAAAAGTCATTTTGCTATGGTTGTTTTTGCTAGGATACATTTTAAAGCAGGAAGCACTACCTGGTCTAAGCCTTTGCCTGCACCAGTAGCCAGGAAAGGGTTGTAAATACAGATACTAGGCTAAAGTGAAGTTTTATTAATTCAACATTTTAAACAGTTACCAGTTCCATCAGCATTTTCATCACTTCTTCTGTAACAAGGTTCTTTGAATAATCCAGTAAGATATCCCCATGATCAGTATTCAGAGTCAGGCTGCCAAAACAAACAGGTTTTTTAATTGCAAATTCCTGGAGAAAAACTGTTTAAAGCAAGACGATGATAACGCCTCTACAGATTACAAAATAATTTGAATCTAATTATAGTAAGTTAATAAAGATAACCTGGGGGACTGATCTGCCCCACGAGTTTCATAAAATGACTTACTAGTGTGTTGTTTTAATTGAAGACCATGGTTTTCAATAAGCTAAATTATAGTGTCCACTTTCTGCTTGCTAAAGTCCAAATACAATAAAGTACGTTTAATTAATAGCCGGACATTCCCATTCCATTTTCACTAAGCCACTAGCACTCTCTAGCAATAATTAGCTTTTTCTTAATATATCATAGGTAAAAATCTTACCACATTCTTTTGCTGCTAAAAAATTAAACTGTCTTCCTACAGGTCCTTTCAACAATAATGACTACATAGTCATTATTTTATATGGTAACTTGAACAAGTATGATTTAAAAACCTAAACAACTTCATGTACAGAAACACCCTGTCAACTACTATGCACAATTAAACTCTCATTTGTGCATGGTACAGTCTCACTGACCCAATGGAAGTCTCCAAGTTATTTTACTAATCATCATCTGAAAGCTATAGCCTACCACTTCAAAACACAAGCACTTTTGGGTTTACCACTGAGATGAAACACAGAAATGGTAGTCCAGTGGAAATACAAATGGGCTCACTTGATTACTAGCTTTGTAGCCGTGGGAGAAGTTGTACAGTCCCTCTAAGTCCTTTACAGCACAGTTTTGTGCCCATTTCTTCTTCTCACTAATTTACAGCCCAAATACACATTTACTCTGAACTGGAGAACCAAGTCCTTGAAATAGTTCAGTAGGCTTCCTATACAAGGACAGAAGGCCTTTTGTATCTTACTCTCTTTTGCTCCACTCACACAAGCCACAGGAAATTGCATGCTTCTCAATTCTCCATGCTTCCACATTCTTCACTACCTCTCCTGCTTCCTCCTTCCCAACACTGAGCACAGAAATATGCACTGTTATTTTAGTGACCATGTATACCAGAGACTTCACAGGGACAAATCATGCCCTAATTGCTATTCCAAACAGATATAGTATGAAAGACCAAGCAAAATTATGCCAAGGAAGAATAAAGCTAAACTTGTCATAACAGCAATGATCAGCAAAGCCTACACACTTGCGTGGCTTTATTAACTTGAGGCAAAAACACAGTAGTGTGCCCTTTTTCTAGTCCTAAAATACAAGAGACAGTAAATAAGGAAAGGAAGGTGTCTTGAAGCACTATCTTTGAAGAGTGTTTCTTTTATAGGTGTGAACACAAAGCAAAGAAGGTAAAACAGCATCATAAGTGCTAATCACTGTTCTCTTCGCTGGCTGCAAACAGTAATCCTGAAACCCTGACCATCCAGCGTAAGGGTACCTGGAATATAGCTAGCTAAGAGAAAGACTGTCACCTCTCACCAGCAAAATTTGCTATTTATTGGTACAGTACAGAAGAAACACAAGAAAAAGTCCTTCAAGCCTGACAATTTATAATTTATTTACAGACAGCTCTCAGATTTTAACACGTTTTACTAATGATATCTCAAGGCCATTACTATAATACTACTACTTCAGTTCAAAGAAGTAGAGCTGTTAGAATTCTCATCTACAGTTTAACACAGAAAAATAATCTTTCCCAGTATTGCACACCATGAACATGAAATCCTTACAATCTTTTCTTTATATTTACTTGACAGACACCTTACTTCTAGAATTCACTCTTATTTTACTTATATGAATAAAAAAAAAAATCAATCTCACTAGAGCTAAAAGACAAAGTATCCCATGAAGTTCTGGCTGCATTCAAATCACCATGCATTTGAAGAAACTGCAGAAAGATGGCATTTCAAGATATTCCACACAAAAAAAACCAAGCAATTGTTATAAAATCTAACTTCCCACACACTGTGGAGCACACAGCATGCAACATAATCTCATCTTAAACCTCTACACCAAGGGATCCACCTTTTGTTTAAACAGAAGCCCTAAACCCTGCATCTCAGTTGCATTCTACACTATCCATTCCTGCAATGCAGCAGCTAATGGTAGCACTACCTAGGTGGAACAAGAGCTTTGTCACGTAAGCCACATCCACATTTAAGTGATGCAGGCCTTAACTGAAAGGCCACCTGTAGCATCTCAATGATTTTATCTCTCAACTAAACACAAACTAAAGCTGTATGCAATCCCTAAATGTATTATTATACATGGATTCCCTGGTAGTATATTTTCCATTTAGATTGGAGACTATTTCTGATCCTTCATAATGGACAAGCCATCTAGCAGGAGTATAATTATAGTGCTTTATATCCTGCACTACTCATTTGCATCAACAGTAACTTAATCAGCATCCAGGTACCTATTATCTACTGATTTTTATGACAGCCGCATCAGATCAGTTCTAACCCCTTCAAAATGAGTTTTTCATGTTGTTAAGACGCACTGTTCCTACTAGACCTTACATTTGGGTGACAAAGCCAAAGGTATACCTTATAGGGTTGACCACACTCCTGATCAAGAAAACAGGAGATACAAAGTCTGAGAAAGACAACAGGAAGAGAGGATTTTCCATCTATAATCTGTAGGATAGAATCACCAACTGTAATGTTCTTGTAATAAAATTAACTAGATACTTGTTTCTCAAACATAAAATACTCAGATTATGTTATTCACACCAGTCAAATTTCTCCAGAACCAGGATCAGGAAGCACTTTTACATGAGTGAGCATAAATTTCTTTTCCTTCTAAAGGAAGACAAGATAGTCAATGTTTTTACGATGATACCTAGCAGAACTAACTGAAATTTACTAAGAAAGATGAATTTCACATGAAGAGAGAGGTGCAAACCACAAAGGACAGTGTGGCCAGTCCTCCAGACTGCTTAGGCTTTCAATGCATGTTAACCACCATCATCATGCTGATCTGGCTCGAAGTGGCAATCAGTGATATGTATACAAGCAGATCTGCCAAACCAAACCAGGCTGCCAGTTCTGCAATTGTATTTTTGTATTTCATGATTAAAGTGGCAGACAGCAAGATTAAGATGAAGTGCTATTCCCAACAGGAGTACTTACTTAAGCCACTCAGGAAGTAACCTTGTAAGAAAGTGCTTCATTTTACCTTTTGATTTATTTAGCTAATTTACTTCAGCTTTCCCATGTTCCAAGGATGTTACCAAATTCAAGTCTCTTCAAATATAGTAGATACAAGGAAATCCTGCAATCAGAGCTAGCTCTAATAGAGAAAAGCTAGATGTGTATAAGATAATATTGATGCAGTTCTTTTAACAGTATAGAAAATCTTGTTGGAAGACCCAGATGAAGTCAGCACTCCAAAAATTTACCATAACTTTTCCATCAATGCAACTGACATTCTAAGGCTCCTCTGCCGGTGTGCAGGACTTCATATACGATGTTTAATTACAATTTAAGAAGTATCTAATAAGCTCAAAAGGGAAGAAAAATTACTTTATCTAGGACAGTTCTGAAAAGCTTGATACTGCAACAAGTCTTTATCTGAAAGTTTGAGAACAGGAGGTCACTTTACCTACATTACCCATGCCCACTTTAAGTCAGGGACATATCTACATACTTTACATACTTTACAGATTGCTGGTATACTCCAACGGAGCCACACACAATTTCTGAGCAGTTTCTGGTGCGCAGGATGAAACTGCTGAACGTTACCGTACTGCTCGCACTTACTTCCTCCTCACATGTTAATGTGTTGCAATACATCTGCTGCAACGTGGATAGCATGGAGCAAGAGACGGCTAAACCTGCTAACCATCTCTCTCCTTCCCCATCTCAGAGCAGGAGTAAGCACCGCCGTACTCCTGACAAGTAGAGGCACATGAATGGATTGCTCCATGCGATTTTATCGCGGAGCGTATCATGACTAAGCACACGGGTGCGAGAGACTGAGAAACAGAGGACCCACAATGCCGCTGTGCAAGCCGCAGCCCGGCGCTGTGCTTCCCGGCACGTACCCTGCTGCAAGGATGAGTCAAGGACAAGCGGGCTCGGCCGCCCTCCTCGGGGGACGCCGGGCAGCGCTCCCCCGCCCGCACCCGCCCTGATGCCCACGCCGCGCTCCCGGCAGAGAGATGCAGGCCCCAGACGCATGTGCCCGGCCTGCCATCGGCCTGCGGGCTGCCGGCACGAGTTTGGCCGCCTTTCCCTGGCTCCCCCGCAAGCTGGCGGGGCCGGCAGCGAGCAGAGCGGCTACATCTGTGCGCGCTGATTCCCCCCTTTGCTCCCCCTCCGGGCCCCGCGCCTCTCCCGGGCAGCACTGGCAACAGGGAACGAAGGAGAGCTCCGCCCGGCCCCGACGCGGTTGAGGCGGGAGAGCGCATACCGCCCGCGGCGAGGCCCCGGCTCTACGGCAGCGCCCACCTGAAGGAGCGCGGGAGGCAAAGGGCGGCAGCGCTACGCAGCCCCGGGCCTCGCACACGGAAGTGCCCGTCGTGCCGGCAGCCTGAGGGCCCGGCGGGCTGCGGTGCTCGGTGTGGAGGGCAGGTGTGACTGCTACCTCGCTGAGCCGCGGGGGAGGGCGGGCGGGAGCAGCCCAGCCTCACCTGAACTTCTGGAACCGATCCTTGTCGGCCTCGAACAGCTGTCGCAGGACGAGCTTGGACGAGTTCACCTTGTGCCACTCCACCAGCTTCTTAAATTGGGGGTCGCCGGAAAGCGCCATGTTAGCGGCCAGGGAGGGCTACAGCAGACAACACGAAGGCGCCCCGGAGCGAAGACTGCGAACACCGCAATCGCCACCGCCTCTGCCTTTATAGCGGCGAGCTCGGCCTCCCGCCGCCGGCCCCGCCCCCCTGCGGCCGCCCCGCCCGGGCGGTGGGATTCTCTCAGCTCGCCTGCGCGGCCGCGGGAGGAGAGAGTAATGGTGGGGTCTCGTAGGGCATGGTACGGTTGATCGCGGTAGAGGCCTACGCGGAGGGGTCGCTGGCCCTTGGGGCTGTAAATCCCACGGTGAAGGAAGAGCTGTTTCCCTACTACGGGGCACCTACGCGAGGCGGCGGGCGCAGCGGCTCGGCGGACCCTGCTTGTCCAGCCCCCGATGTTGGGGTGCATCGGTACCTGACTGGGGTAAAACCAGTGGCTGTTCCCGGTGTTATTTTTATCCTTGGTCAGCCCCACGGCCTGGTCCAGCGTGGTCCAGTTGAGGGGTGCGAGCGCCATGGGGCGCGATGAGGGAAGTCACCTGCTGCGTGGCCCCAGGCCTCAGGGTAGGGATGCGGTTCTGAACCCGGCCTGGTGTTGACAGCACCGTGACACCTGTGCTACACCTGTGATCCCCGTAGGGTGCCCACTCTTCCTGCCAGCAGCATCTACCTGCTCTTTCAGGTGACCGAACCACGACACGGCGCCTGCCCTGGTCTGTGCTCCAGGGCCTGGCTTCCCCTGCCCGTTGCATAAGAAGCTCAACGCGGCTGACCTGCGGCGACTGCCGGCCGGCGCCACGGTCCGCTGCTCGGAATGCAGACCAGGGCAGGCGGGTGAGCAGCTGCGCTCTTCTTCAGAAGGAAAAAAAGGGCTGTTCTTTGCACAAAGCAGAACGTTGCCTAAACACGGGCGTGTAAAGAAGCATGTCAAATTCCAGAGGCTGTGCTCTGCTGCTTAGGTGAATAAATCCCAGTGAAGTCATATTTTAAGCACCTAAGCCCCTTTATAGACCTGAGCTCAAACTTGAGGGGAAACTTGACTGGTGTCCCTAAAATCACAGCCCAGGTTTTCAGCAGCAGGATCAGCATTTTGTACTTGCTGCAAAACAAAATTCTTACTCGATCCTTAATTACATTAGCAAATCTGTACCTCAAGTGTAGTGATAACAGACTGCCTAAAACAGGTCTCTCCTTACCTCACACTTGATTGTTTCTAAGGCTTATTTTTCAGACTTTAAATAACTGTTTAATAGGCTAAAGTCTTTTTTCTTCAGCAAAATAAATCTTAATAACTTGAAATGTATTAAATTTTTTACATTTCTGAGGCCACTCTAATCCCTGCCAATCATAGGTTTGGGCAGTTTCTCCAGGTCAAAGCCTTCTCTCATTCTGTCTGAATCTACCTGACCATCCATCAGTGTGTGTAGTTCCCTGCATGCCTTCACCTAAGGAAGGAAAATGAAATGACAGGTAACAATTGGACTATGGAGTTGGTTCCAGAAAGAAGCACACAAATGTCCAGTAAGTCTTTAAGAAGCCACTTAGGTCATCATGCACTCTGCCATGTAAACTTTATACATTTTCCTTCCTTTTCAAGGCTTTTAGGATAAAACCCTCAATAATCTTAGAATCCTGTTCAGTGGCATACTGCATCTGAGGATATAAAGCTCTTCGGCTTAACAAATACCTCCTGTTAGTAACAGGGACACAATGCATACCCTTTTAAAAATTATGTTACTGATAGCATTTGATAGTCAGCCACAAAATTCTCCTGATTTTTTTCAAATCAGGGCAAATTGGATTTCAGTAAAGTGGTCTCACTACATCTGTACCAAATCCAGCAATTCTTATATACACAAGTTTCCCTCCTGCTATCAGCAGTAGTCATTGTTCTCTGAGCATTTTCATCACTTTCTACTGATTAGCTTCAAGGTCTGCCATGTATATAAATTTACATTCACTTCTCTTGCAGCTCCTCTCAGCTATCCTGTTGTCTTCTTAAATGCTGATGTCTCAATTTTGCTTCTACTTTTACAATTTTATTATTTCAAAACTGGCAATTCCCCTATTCTGCTTGTCACTGTAAAACATGGGTGATATCTGAGGTGTTACTCTCTTCACATTTAGGATTTCACTGCCTCTTGTTACATGACCTGCTGAAATATTTTTTGATGACTTCTTTCTTAAATCCTCATTCATCACTGTAGTTCCCCGGCCACCTCAGATTTCCACTTCCTTTGCAAACTACTGAACCACAGTATAACTCTGTAGCTTCTTACTGCTCTGATCAAGTAGCAACCATGAATCTTGTAACTGTTCAATTTTCAATTTTCACATGAAATTTGAATCCTATGTTCTTATGCAGCATAACTGCCCAACTGTACCTCAGTCCAAGTTTCACCACAGCTTTCTTCGATTTTGTTTCCCCCTTGCTGTCATTTTTTATCATAGTCCTTGCACTATTTGATTTGTCTCCAAACCTTCTAGATGTTAAACCTTGAAGATCTTCAATTTTATTTGATCTAAACCCAAAGTCAGGATTTGCCTGGCTTAACATCCCAAATCTACAAGCATTCTTCTCATACTTAGTTATATCTGTGCAAGAATGTATAGGCTCAAGTAATCAATACCATAATCAATAATGTATTAATTCTAGTTCACAGTGTGGACAAGCTATGAGTGTAACATCACTGCCTTGCTACCGATTCCACTTTCTGAAGTGCTGATTTTATTACCTGTGATTAATGTGCTTGCTGATTACATAATGTAAATTCCATTTACTTTCTTTAGTAACACTTTGTTCTAAAATTTTGAGATGTTCTCTCTCATTTAATTAACCTTAAAGTTTATAAATTACCTGCCATTTGTATTTTCTTGTCTTGGATTCCTTTGGTGCCAACACTTCCTTCTTCATTCTCTAGGATACACACCTCAGAGAGTTTTAGAGTTCAAACTATTCTTGTAGCAGATTATGCAAATTTATGACACATAAGAAAGGTTTCCAAGCCAAAGTCCTAATTCTAATCTTCAGAGACCACAGGATAGGTCTGTAGCTGTTCCAGCTTGTCTCTCCATAAGCTGTGCAACAGCTGACCACTGCAGAGACATTAAGGCCTTGTCTACACTGAAAAGTCCAACTGATTTCATTGTAGAGGGCAGGAGGAGGATTTGGACCTGGAAGTTCAGTAGTCAAGACAGCTGTTTCTTTGACAGCTGATAGCTGTCACACCAATTTCCCTCAAGATTAAATTTAAGGCAGCTCTAATGTAGATGGAAGTGATGATGTAGAATCAAGGCAAATCCATAAACTAATGGAAGACAGATAGTCTGAATATAGTGGTGCTTTAGCTCTTGCAAAATATACGTCTTAAACGCACTCCTATTCCAAAAAGGCCAAAGGCTATCATAGCGAGGGATGACACCCTTTGGGGCTAAGAAAGGGCATTTTAGTAATGGATATTCTGTAATTAATGGAGATAAATTTTGTGACCAGTAGGAGAAATGGTGGATTTACCATTTTACAAATGCCAGTCTCCATTAACAACAGCTGCACAATGACCTACTTATAAAAAAGACAAGTGAAAATTCCATTTTGGAAGACAGCTGCATAGAAATTAATATTTCCAAATGAATGTGGAGAGCCTAAATACTACTGCCTCAGGCACTTATGCCAGAAAGGTTAAGTGGCACATTTAATAGATAATCTCTATGATTAATTTATCAGAAAGAACTAAGTGGCTAATTTCCCCTAATTGAAATTCTCTGGCATGATAAAAAATTTTCATATATAATTCCACCTCCACTTAAGCCCATTGTACTAACCTGTTTTATTAGGTGAAAGCAAACAAAACTACAGACTTCCATTTTCTGCTAATGAAACAAACTACATGAGTGGCCACAGAGAAAGTAGCAGAATGGATTATTCTGAATAATAAGAAATAGGACCAGACTTACAGATCCAGTATGGTGTTTCAAATACAAGCAAGAATCCAGATTTGCAGAGAGCTTCATAAGCAAGTTTCACCAAGCTTTTGGTTTTAGGGGTGGGAGAAACCCAAATGCACACTCACTACATGAACTGGTTGGAACAGGGCTCACTCAGATCAGCAAAGAAACATACTTTTTTTGAGATTGGGGGAGGCTTTGGGGAAAAGAAACCCACATAACAACCTAAGGCCAGGACTGAATGTCAATGTAGCAATTCTGAAATGTTTGACCTTATTGTTTATACCTACATTTTAAAGTATTTCAAATAAACCGAATGCTCTAAATTTTTAAGAGAAGGACAGTTTGCAAGGAGAAGTAATCTTTTTACTCAGACTGTGATAGTCAAATACAAACACACAGAGAAAGCAAACTTCTTGGTAAGGATAAATAGGAGGAAATTGCTCTGAATTAACTTTGCTAGGTAAATCAGTTAAAAAATTTGAGGGGGAAAAAAAAAAGGGTACCTGGTATCTGCAACAGTGGAGAAAACTTGCAAGAAGAGAAGCAATGTGGGTCTTATCCAGAACAGCAGTTATGTGTTTCCTTTGGGCCATGAAGTAGCATGTGTGTGGAAAATATTGATACATGGTCAATGTCTCCATTATATCCGTGTTTTTTCTGCCCTGTCATTTTTGTTCCTGGGTTTGGCTTTTCAGAATACTTTTAAAGACTTTCCTGATGTTCAGGACAGCAACCACAGGTGGTGATTACTTTAAGGCTCCTACTGCTAATTCTTTCTATGTTTTATTGCTTGTCTATTTGAATTAATGTATGTAGTAATTTTTTTATTTCTTTGTATGGTTCAGTTCACATCATCTTCATAAGAGCTTTTGGTTCATCTTTGGCTTAGATAAAACAAAAGCTTAGAATCTGCATGTTTAGAAAACATGGATATTGCTGGATCTTGAGCAGAGGTATCAGCTTTTGAACCCAGCATACAGGTGCATGGCACTCCTGAAACTTGCTGCAGAGCATCTCAGCTTGGCAGCACTGGAAAAGTGAACCTCTACATGATTCTCTGAGGGCTTCCTAATGAGTTGCTGGAACTGGAACTCCATATGCCTGATTCCAGGTCTCACACCCTATCTTTTGTACTAAGAAGTATTGCTGCTGAATAAATACATGATACACAAATATTTCTTGGCTAGAAAGTAGAGCTGTGTTTTTAATACACTTTTAATCTGTCACAGGTTTTACAGGTTTTAAAACTCATGCAGAGAAATTCTACAGATTCCACTTCCTTCTCTTCCCTCCTTGAAGGCATGGGGAAGAATCTTAAATTACTCTGCTACAGACCTGCCTGGTCTTCACAGAATTAGCCCTGGGTAGTAGCTTCAGGTGCAGAAGAGGGTCTGAACAGTCTGGATCAGAGCTGGGAGCCAGAGGTTCCCTGTCCTGTCCAGCCACTTTTCCCCAGCAATGCAGCAGTACAGGGCGAATGCCCTGCCAAGGACGCACGGCTTCTTGGAAGAAGAAAACAGTAATCTACAGCAAGTCAGTGTGGTAGCTCATCGGCCAAGGCCCGGTAGCAGTTCTCCTGCAGCTTTGCTAGGCAGTTACCAACAGATGGCAGTACTGCACTGAGGATTCGGTATCTGTATGCGGGTGGATGGACTTCCTTTCCCCTGCCCTTCCCAAGGAATTTCAGAATGGTTACTACTTTGTTTTAAACTCCTCTAATTCCTGGCAGTGTTCAAGGCCAGGCTGGAGGGGCTTTGAGCAATCTGGTCTCGTGAAAGGTGTCCCTAGGGCTCTGGAACTAGATGAGCTTTAAGGCCCCTTCCAACCCAAACCACTCTTATGATTCTGTAATTTCTTTTAAAAACTAATTATGTGAGCCGAAATCCCCATAACACAGGCAAGCTAAGAACATAAACTGTACTATGTTGGGAAAGGGAAAAACATTTCCAATTGTGTCAGAAGCATGGTCCATAATAGAGATATTTTCTCTAAGTTTCTTATTACAGGTAGCTTTCCATCTATGAAAAAAGGAGCCAGCAGTATAAATGAGCATTAAGCCACTGTATTTTAATTAATTAGCATTCTAAAAAGAGTAATGGCAATAAGTCTGAAACACAGGTAGGAAATGGTCTATCTCAGAGACACAAAAATTGTCAAACTAGCTTTTTTATATTGGAATTATATTAACACTTTTACTAAGTAAAATAATAGTTCTGTGTAATTTAATATATTTATTACTGATCTGGAAAGAAAGCAAATATCTGAAGGACAAGTTCTTTATATTAAGTTTAGAGAGGACTAGAAAGAATTTCAAAAGGCCTAACTAGTCACCATTTTATGGACAGACTAATGGCATGCAAAACTCAGTTTTGGTATCTACAAAGTATTGTACTATGGAAGCAAACAAAAGGAGTTATTTATATCATTCACAGCATTCTAAAAAAGTGTACCAGCTTGGAAAATGGGCTGAGGTCATGTTTAGCTGTGGCCAAAACAAGTAAATGAAATGTTGGGATGCATAAGAAAAGTGATAACAACTAAGTTAAAGAATGTTAGAGAAACTGGTATTGATATCTTCATATGGAAGGAAGTGTAATGATGCAGTCTGCAAAGATCTTGATAAAGGACACTGCACAGCTAGATGAAATTAAAAGAAGGATGAGAAGAATGAACTGGACCAGTGAAAGGGCAAACTGAAAGAAGCTTAGTTTTTTACCCTTAAAATGAATCAGACCTAAAAGGCCTGTGATAAAAAAACCCATAAAAATTACAGAATATTACAGAAAAGATAAGCTATTACAGAAAGATTTTGAACTTCAGTCCTTGCTGAGGAAATTTGTTGTGAAATGCAAAAATAACAATAAAATATGCATTTAAATATATTACAAAACTTCTTGTTAAGTGAAATCACAGAGACCAAAAATTTCATGAGATTCAGTGGTTAAATTGTTACCAATAATAACTCAAAAGTAGATTTATTTGAATAAAAAATTGTGGGAATTATATAAAAATTCATGCTTCAGGTTTTTAACATCCAAAATAGATTTAATAGTAAATTGAGATCTTGTATGTATATCAGATTATTATTATGGGTCTTCTACAACTTTCTCCAAACCATCTGCTGATGGCTTCTGTTGGAAATCATACATTAGGCTAAATGTATATTAGCTGAACAATTCCTATACCTACACAGTACAAAATTTCTGCAGTGATCATATTTTTTAATTATACTAAAATCATAAATAGATTTCAAGACTCTGCAGAGATGCATTTCAGTGGACCTAATAGTCGCTTCCCAATTTGCACATTATTTACCATAGCAGGCTATTTTCTGGGGAAAAAAAAAAAAAAAAAGGAAAGAAGGGAAAGGAAAAGGGAAAGGGAAAAAAAAAGGGAAAAGGAAAGGGAAAAGGGAAAGTGAATGGGAAAAGGAAAGGGAAAGGAAAATATGTATGTATATCTAAGTGATGCAAACCTTTACTTTCCTGCAGAACAGCCAGCAATGTCTGTGTTCTTTGCTTGAATATGCAACTGCTTCAAATACTTAACAATACTACCTGGCTTCTTAGCTATCATATTTGGACTCCTCAGCATCCAACACAAGCTTCAGGCTGCATTAACATGTTGCTTTGGGTATGACTGAAGTTGTTCACAGTCTCTCCCAAAATTGTTCTTGCTCCTTTTTGGGCTAATTTGATGGAAGACCCATGGAGATGAATACTGCATAAGCAGTTAACATCTCTGTAAATACCTGCTAGGGAATACACATGGAAAAGAACCCCAATCTCATCCTTTCTGAAGAGCCTAGTATTTCCATGCTTCAGTTATCAGCCCATAAAATGACTATAATTCTAATGCTTTACATGAATGGTAACTAGTTAATTAACATTTCTTAAAGTCCTGAAACCTCAGATTAATAGTACTCTGGAGTATAAAGACATAATATTATTTCACTGAGCATTTGTCATTTAAAAAGCTCTATGCCTAAAGCTTTAATCAAACTGTACAATGGCAGCAATTTCCTTTTTGTCACAATTGGGTCTCTTGTCTCTGCTAAGATGCATGTGTAGTTAAACTATGCATTTTTTTGAGAGGAGCACTTAGTACTACTGTTTATATGATCACAGAAGCCAAACAACAGTAGAATCCTACACTTGAGAGAGATGCATGGTTGTTTTAAGAGTTATTTTTAGAAGATATGTTTTCTCTCTATATGCAATGGATTTTAACAAGGCAGAAAATAAATTTATAATACTACAAAAATAAAGGGTATTCTTAGAATAATGATCAAGGAGCTATGAATCTTCAGTAATGTCCTCAGCAACGGAAAAGCTATCAGAGGCTTTAGCAGTGGCCAAGAACACTTGAATAGTATAAAAAAAATCACTTCAGATATATGTCTGTGTATCTTGAACCTGAAATTTCATGGTCATTTGGCAGTTGTGCCGTAAACATTAATAAAGGAACACAGCTTACTTCGATGGCTGCAAAATCGGGCCCCATGCAATAGTTTTTTCAAGCTGCAGGTGACACTGTGGAGCATCTGACTGCTTACTTGGACTCCAGTGCCTATGTAAAAATCTTTCTTTTCCAAAAGACCTCTGGGGAAAAGAAAAAAAAAAAAAAAGACAAAAAAAAAAAAAAAAAAAAAAAAACAAAAAAAAAAAAACCGTAACAA
>NDXB01006899.1:25815-62788 GCA_002631895.1 Agapornis roseicollis
GACCTCTGGGGAAAAGAAAAAAAAAAAAAAGGCAAACAAACAAACAAACAAAAGATAACAAACAGCAGAAGACTGTTACTCAAGCCTCATCATGTGGCTTAGCACATAGCATCAAGAACATTCCTACATGTACAGCACAAGCAGCAGTGCAGGCTGAGGGCACAGCTGCTTTTAAAAGGAGTGGGACTGCTCCTTTTAAAAGCAGCTGAGATTTCTGCTTCATCAGAAAGACTGTGTGATGATGGCCTGCAGTTGTTCAGGTTCCACACACAGCTGGTTGTGCTAACACAAGCAGATCTGAGCACACGTATTCTTTTTGTATATTCAGTGAAGCCAACTGTATGCAAAAAGGTTTTTCTGCCTTTCTTGTTTAATCAATACTGACAGGTAAATTCCTTCTGACATTACATATAAACTTCACCCACTCTCTCACAATTCAGAGTTTCTTTCCCTTTACAAGCAAAGAAGCCGAAATTGGATTATTATTCTGAACAGCAATGGTGCCTCCTCTGATTTTTATATTACGTTCTGTTTACAATTTCAGTAAAGATCTATTTACTACTTGTAGCCTGCTTCATTTAATATTGAAAGTTACTATTTCTGACTTCAATATGAAAATTAATAAAAATTCAGGAAGTACAATTAATAATTCTGCTAATGAAGTGATGGTCAGGAAGTTCACTCTTTCATAACTGTGTTAGTGGTGACATTAGCTGCCAGACATACTGGCAGGAAAAAATACTAATCTAAAAAGAAAGCAAACAGATATTTTATTTGTTTTTCCTCATGGAAGGGTGGCAAAGTTGTTAAATTATGTATCCCTTTTGATTGTATTCACAGGGAAAGCATTTGCCAAGTTCTCAGAGGAAATCATTGTGCCAGCCTGGTTCGCAGGTCTGTGATCAGACATCCTTGTCTCGTTTTAGTAAGGTTAGCCCATCAGTTAGGTAAAATATGGTTCCACGGGAAACAATGGGAAATTAATGTTGATGTTAGCAGAATTATGTCAGTTCCCATAACTATTACTTTTTCAGGTAATTGTTGTATTTACTATATATACTATATTAGCATTAAATATAGTTTTTATAATTATGTGTAATTACATAAATATTACACATTGTACTTATTTTGCATATATGCCATACAATAGAAAGGTTTTAAAACATACTATTTAGAGAAAATGGTATGTATTTCCGTATTAAAAATACTTTTAACAATGGAAATGGTTTAATATAGACATTTAAGTTACCTTGATTTCTAGAAAAATACATTTTTTTGCAGTCATAGGGTCTGATCTACTCCTGTTAGGTTTAATACAAGACTGCTGCTCATACTAAAAGCCGCAGAACCAAGCTCTTAAAATATATTCTTTTAAAACAGGGTTACTACTTTAAATGTTCATCATTGCTGCAGTGAACTGCATATACATCTAGCGACTAGGAATTTGCAGTATCAAGTAAGAACTGACTTTAACTGTTTTGGTCACGTGTATTAATTCAAAGTTCTAGCAAATTCCCTGTGTATGATTTTCTAATTGTAAATCAAATCCTGAATGGGAAGCAAAGACAGCTTTAAAGTACCTTTCACATGGAATTTTTGGCAGCTGACCCACTGAAGTGGAGTTTTGAGACTTATGCTTTGCTGCTATCATTTCTGCCACTAGTTTCCTTCCTTCCCTCTTAGTGAGGCTCCTGCTGGGAATGTAACACACATTACTGGAGTAGGCAGTGATGTGCCAGCCTGCATCTGCTACAAAGCAGCCTAAAAATAAATCCCAATTGGACATTGCCATTTGGTGTAGAGCAGCACATAGTCTAATAATGTAAACCAGGCTGTCAGCAAAGATAAATGATTGTTCAGCTACATGCAAAACAAATCTCAGGGTCTTCAAAAAAAGTCAGAAACAAGCCTTTGATATTCATTTATAAACGTAATCTATCAAGATTTATTATTACTGCAATTTAATGAATTTGCATCAGTGAAAGCATAATGAGAGTCTCTCATCAAAATTTACTATTAATATTTTAAGAAATCAGCCCATTTTGCAGCTTGTTTCAGTTTCAGGAAGTTCTCTGGGAATGCAGATTTTGTTTTAGAAGATGTCTGCCCTTCAGGCTGACATTTTTTCCTGTGCAAACCAGATAAGCCTGACTCTTTTGCTGGTATCTCTTTTAAAATCCTAGTTCCGTAGGTGGAATCTTTTCAAAAGGATCTATATTTTAATGTTGTTCTTTTTACAGATTGTTTGAAATATTTGCCTGTGTTTTTTTTTGCTTGTGTGTATTATCAGGTCGAAGGAGGTGATCCTGCCCCTCTACTCTACTCTCATGAGACCTCACTTGGAGTATTGTGTGCAGTTCTGGTGTCCTCAACATAAAAAGGACATGGAACTGTTGGAACAAGTCCAGAGGAGGGCCATGAGGATAATCAGGGGACTGGAGCATCTCCCATATGAAGACAGGCTGAGAAAGTTGGGACAGTTTAGCCTGGAGAAGAGGAAGTTGCATGGAGACCTCCTAGCAGCCTTCCAGTATCTGAAGGGGCCTATAGGGATGTTGGGAAGGGACTCTTCATTAGGGACTGTAGTGACAGGACAAGGGGTAATGGGTTAAAACTTAAACAGGGGAGGTTTAGATTGGATATAAGGAAGAAGTTCTTTCCTGTTAGGGTGGTGAGGCACTGGAATGGGTTGTCCAAGGAAGTTGTGAGTGTTCCATCCCTGGCAGTGTTCAAGGCCAGGTTGGATGAAGCCTTGGGTGGCATGGTTTAGTGTGAGGTGTCCCTGCTTATTGCAGAGGAGGGTTGGAACTAGATGATCTTAAGGTCCTTTTCAACCCTAACTATCCTATGATTCTATCAGACTCCTTGAGTTTAAAAGAGTATGATCATGCAGAAAGCGCAAATTACAATTCAAATAATTGCAGACACTTACAGATAGAACTTTGAACCTCATCCTTCTTGCTACCATGCAATTCTGCCAGGGGGGAAACTTCTTCAGATCTTTCAATTTTTGAGGTTTTCAAATTCCTATTGTACTGGGTTTTGAGGCTATTTATTATTATTATTATTTCATAAATTGCTGACCTTGAAACAAATGCCCACATTTATTTGATGTAAAATGGGACTGCAGTTAGGCACAGACTGGAATGATACTAACTGCAGATCGTGGGCCTTCACTTGGTAAATGGATCTCACTTCAGGATCAGCATTGTGATTTTTAAAGTTAAGTAAAAACATGACCAAAGCTAACAGGCCTTAAATATGTTCTGTTATTGCTACTATAGTTACAGCTGGAAATCCCCAAATTACATGTATGCCTCTATACAGCTGAAGGAATGATCTTTTGTCGTGGTTTAAACCCAGCCATGCATCTCGTTCACTCACTCAACCCCCCTTTCTTGCCCTCCCCTGCTTCCAGAGGGATGGGGAGGAGAATCAAAAGAATGCAACTCCCACAGGTTGAGATAAGAACAGTTTAGTAACTAAGGTATAACACAAATCACTACTGCTACCACCAATAATAATAACGATAAAGGAAATAACAAGGGAAAAGAATACAGCATCTCACCAACCACCGACAGATAACTCACGACACCCCACCNATAACGATAAATAACAAGGGAAAAGAATACAGCATCTCACCAACCACCGACAGATAACTCACGACACCCCACCAACCACTAACTGAATCCCTCCTCCAACACCCCAGAGAGAGCTAGCCCTTCCAGATAACTCCCAGTTATATCCTGGGCATGACGTGCTACGGTATGGAATACCTCTTTGGCTAGCTTGGGTCAGGTGTCCTGTCCCTGCTTCCTCCCGGCCTCCCCTCCTGCCTGGCAGAGCATGAGGCTCACAAAGTCCTTGGTCAGAACAAAACATTCGAGCAGTAACTAAAAACATCCCTGTTACCAGTTTTGTTCCCCAGTTGAGTCAAAGCACAGTGCTGCACCAGCTACTAAGAAGGTGAAAAATTGACTGCTATTGCTGAACCCAGGACATCTTTACAAAGATTTCTGTTTATATATTTTCAGAAAAATTCTTACAAACTCTTAAAATCATAGGGTATAAAACCACTACAGTTTGAAATTCATTCTTATTATGTAATGTGCTGGTTTGCCAATTCCACATGCACAAAACCCACGAGAGTGTCCCAAAGTATTTTGAGCTTGATTTTCTCAGGAAACAACCATTCCTAGAATTGAGATGAAGCAAAACATGAACTTGCAATCAGAAGGCGAAAGTTACCAACTCTGAGTCATTTAATCCATGTGAGGAGAAAAACACAACTCCTGACAGACACAAATATGCCTAATCCTCAAATCCTGCTTTTCTGTAACCATGATTGGGGTCACCTTGCATACATAGCCAATAGTTTGTTATTTGGCACCAGGATCATGCTCACGTTTGTGGGTAATTACCCCAGGAAATAGCAAATTATGTTATCTCAACAACTTCATAGATTACTTGTTTTCTAGAAACAATATTGAGTAGATTGGGCGATAGAGATACGTATTGTACATTTTAAAAGCACAGTAATAGAAGGTTATCAATACTTTCAGGATATAAGGAAGAAATTCTTTCCTGTTAGGGTGGTAAGATGCTGGAATGGGTTGCCCAGGGAGGTTGTGAGTGCTCTATCCTTGGCAGTGTTCAAGGCCAGGTTGGACAGAGCTTTGGGTGACATGGTTTAGTGTGAGGTGTCCCTGCTTACGGCAGGGGGGTTGGAACTAGATGATCTTAAGGTCCTTTCCAACCCTAACTATTCTATGATTCTACGATTATTATCTGATACAGTTTCTATGACAAGACAGAATTGTCTGCAAATTTGTAAGGAAGAGAAAATATTTGGATCTGCACTGTGTCCCCAGTTCAGAATGCTATTTATAAGCCCCAATACTACTGCAGTTTATTTACCATGTTCTTCTATTTGTAGCCTTTGTTAGGGTGAAAACCAAATATAAATATGACAAATCAATTCTGTATATTTTTATCATATCAATCTTTGTAAAACCAGGTAATTTATTTATTTGTCATAATATCTGTAGTAACAATTAAAGATCAGACAAATACATGTGCATACCTGTGCATATACATGAGCATTTCTTTGCATGCTTTAAGATTGTCTTTGAGCTGGATAAAACCCAGTTACAGCTAGCATTAGTGAAATACCAAAAATGATGGGCTTATCATTCTATATTACCTTTATTTTATATTAAGGTAGCATGTATTTAGCTTTCTTAGAGGAAGCTATGCATAAGCTACTTTATTGTGATAAATTCACAATAGGTTCCCTTACTAATTAGTTCCTTAACTAATTAGGGATTTTTTTTATTTCCTAGATGACTATGCATTTTAATCTCTTTTCTTCTCCTTTTTCTTTCATGCTAAACCAAACATCTGTCAGCTACATCACCATATCTGAAATATTCTGCCATTAAAAAGGAAGAAGAGTATACTCTGCATCATATTATTTATTGCCTTCTCATTTTCTAACTCTTGCAATGACAAAGATCCTTGAGAAGTATACACAGTGTATGACACTCAATACCACTATCAAAGCTTAACTTTGAAAGATCTGTATCATATCACACCATTTCCTCACTTTAGGTCTTGGAATTCAAAAGAAAACTAACGTATGCAAAATCCAACAACAGAAAACAACTGCTGTATAGAATTTGTATGGCACACAGATTGTTTTATTACTCCCTTATTTTCTAACAGGTGTTGTCTTGATGTTGTATGCCTAAAAGGATCTAAAGGATATATATTTGGGTTACAGTATCTTGATCTAACAGTGTGAAATAAAATTTAAAAAAAAAATGCACCTGTAGGTACTGTTTATCTGCTTTGAATTATTTAGCAGTGTACACACAATGCTGAAAACTTTCTTCCCCTCAAACTTCAATTGTTGCTACCACAGGGCTGTTGTCTCAGTCCATTGTGCTGACATATCACAACTCACACAAGAGTTGCATATCGCACATGTGCACTTCTTGTGGGATTGATGTTTTGTTTCCTGCCTATCACACCAGGGAGAACTGTGATCTGATAGTTTGATACAGATCTGGTAGCTTTTTATACCTCCTTTTACAATACTGCAATTGATTAGATGTCATACAAAAGATCCGGGAACCACAGCTATCAATTTCAACAAGGCTATACCAAATTTATATTAAGGACAGATGAACTGGGACCTTTGGAGCCAAGTGACAGTAGAAAAGTTTGCCTATGCCTCTTAAAACATGGAAGCATAGTAATTGAGAGAGTGGATGCTAAGAGCCTATTCAGACGTAAAGGGCCTCTATCTGCCTTAGATGCCTGGTACATTTGGAAGATGGTGAAGTATGTAAAATTATTGTGAAATGCCTGAGAAATAACTTCTGGTAGCCCTTAAAATTAAGGCAAACAAATACCCAATTTAGGAATTTCTGGGCTGGGAGAAAGGCAACAGTAGACTGAACCGTAAATGTTCTCAGACCTGCCCCTGCATCCCTGGAATGTGTCCAGCAGTGTGGGATATTTGCATCTAATAACTCAGCCACTTGTGTATCATTTTGACTAAGGAAGCTTAAAAAGTAAACAAACAAACAAATTATCACTGCAACACTGAACCATTAGTTTTAGTTTAGTGATGAGAATGAGCTGCTCAAACCTGATGTCAGGTTTCTTACGGAAAACCAGGCCCAGGAGGTGGACCACAATGCAAGCAAACTAAATACACTCTTGGCAGCAGTTGCAGAGAAAGTGCGAAAGCACCAGAAGCTGACTAAACAAATCAAGAACCTGAAACCAGCCACTGAGATCAGCTACTCTGGCTTTCCTGTTGGAGCCAGAGGAGAATGGTACTCAGCCAATCAAGCATTGCTAGCTGCATTGGTCCTTGGAAAACAAACGAGACTGAGTTGCCAAGTTTTAGTAGGTAAGTCCCACTCTTCTCTGTCAACATCCTGAATATCTTCCAAAGCACAGGACAGACAGGTGGCCAAAGCTCCATCGCAGCCAGAGACTAGCTCATAGGCATCTCACATTTCATGATATCACCGGCAGACCTGGACTGGTTTGGACAGGACACTCAAAAGAGGCTCTGTATTGAGGGGTTTAGCAGGAGTCATTTATGAAGGAAGCTTTGTCAGTCTATTATTTTGTTGTTCCTGAGAAATGCCTTCCTCTAAGTGGATTGCTTAAATCCCAATCCCAGTTGGGGCATTTCAGTATTTCTGTAATTACTTAAGAAACTCTAGAGAAAAGACTAATTCGTTTGCATGTCATGCCTGTATCAGATCACAGCTTTATCTACTACACTTTTCTGTATGCTATGAAGTGATTTAGTTTCATACATGAGATACTGCCTCACATATTTCTGTTATCTTTCTGTTCGACCTACTTTCATAATTCCACATTCTCCATTGCAACATTACTCCTTATTGGGCAGTTTTCCATGATACAAAATAATCCGTATAGGCAAAAGGTAATAACAGTACCACTAAGAGAGTGAAATTCAGTTGCCTTTCTTACAGTGCCCTAACAGAAACTAAGGCAATGCAATAGCATTCAGTCTCCTGATCAGTTCCCTGTGACAATCCAGTGCTGCAAGAACTACCACACAGAAACTCTTTAATTAGGCTTCTTTCTAGATCACTTCAAATGTTTATATATATCTTTAGAAACATTTTTATGTGCATTTATATGAACATAGAATCATAGAATAGTTAGGGTTGGAAAGAACCTTAAGATCATCTAGTTCCAACCCTCCTGCCATGGGCAGGGAATCCTCACACTAAACCATGCCACCCAAGGCTCTCTCCAGCCTGGCCTTGAACGCTGCCAGGGATGGAACACTCACAACTTCCTTGGGCAACCCATTCCAGTGCCTCACCACCCTAACAGGAAAGAATTTCTTTCTTATATTTAATCTAAACTTCCCCTGTTTAAGTTTTAACCCATTACCCCTTGTCCTGTCACTACAGTCCCTAATGAAGAGTCCTTCACCAGCATCCTTATAAGCCCCCTTCAGATACTGGGAGGCTGCTATGACTTAAATAATTCAGAAGTCACCATTCATATAGTAACATATTTAGTATAGACCATTAAAATAAGAATTATATGTCCAATATAAGACACTAAAAAAGTCAAATCCTGTTATCCAAAATACACGTAACACTTTATTGCATTCATTCGCACCAGGCCAAACAAAGAAAACATAATCTGGCAGGTGGCCTCTAACGTCAAACATTTAGTACAAGCAATACTATTTTTCTATATCTGTTTATGTTCTAGAATTAATTATAAATTTTGTTTCACTTCTTTAATAGTGTTTAGGCTCTATGATATTAGAAGCCCTAAATACCCCTATTTAATAAGTTAGGTCAAGAATGTAGAATTATGTTTTATTCTTAATCACAACCTTACAATGAAATACAGTTAAATGCCATATTTATTTCTAAGTAGAAAAAAACCCCAAAACCCAAAAAAACAAACCAAAACCAACTGAAACCAGTCTGGTTCTCATTCACACATTTACAGCATATCTGTTTTATAACAATCATCTCAGATCTAGTATTACAAAATGTCAACAACAGTTCTTTGTGTCTCACAAATATTCTCTCAATACCTCCATGTGTGCTGCATGCTTTGAACACTTATAAGCCAGCTGCTAATGGCTAACTAATAATGAATTCATTATCACTTGCTACTCATCAGAATAATTTTTTCTTTATAAAAACCTCTCCAGTATTTAGATGGCCATGCAAACTATTTTACCACAGCTGGCTGAGAAGTACATTTCTGTGGTTTTGCAAGCCGATTCCTTTTTTTGAAAGTTTTCAAGAAAACAAGCAAAATGGGATCCCAGACATCTGAATCACCAGACATTCAAAAAACATTACACATGTGTTTGAGAAGTTGACTTCCTAAAGCAAAAATATGAAATGCCTATGCCCATTTTGTGCATGCAGTTGGGAAAAGTGCATTCCTGGGCCCATCTAGCTGGTTAAAATAGAATTTATTTCAGAGACTACTCCTCCCATTCAGCACAACTGGAAGAGAGTTTTTTAGGGAGAACAGCAATTCAAAAACAAACACATCTTCTCCTTCATCTCTGGACTAGGGACACTGACCTTAGAAATATGCAATTTTTCCACTGCCTGTAAACAGAAATGGACTGCAGTCAGTCATGATCATGTGTCACTCTTACAAAACATTCTTACTCATTAGCTACTTTTTGGAAAGGTTATTACCTGTCAATCAAGTGATAAGTTCTGCTTATAATAATGGTAATGACATCAGACCTGTAGAAGAGAAGATTAGTATGGAGAGTCTAAATATATAAAGCAGAAGGTCATGGGACACATCCAACATCAACTGAAGTTAATGGCCTCTATTCACTTTGATCAAAACTGGACTGATCCATGTAGGATTAAGAGATTTATATATATATTTTATTTATAAATATATTTATAAATGTACTTATTTATAAACATACATATTTAAGATACGTATATATTTAAGACTTTTAGATATATATTTATACATATATATATGTATTTATTTTCCTTATAGCTAGTATATTGGCTTGCAGCCTTGGATTTTTTAAGGTGACCTGTATCTTTGATTTGTCTGACAAGAAGAGGTGATTGCCCCTGTTCTCATTTTTAGGTGGCCGTATATAGTCAGTCATGATCACTCTTTCCAAAGTTGGAGTTGCACTATGGAGGTAATGGGCAAGAATTTTTCCAATCAGCAAGTTTGGGGCGCTAACCTTGCATTTCTTTTGCCATTTGGTAGTATTTACAAAGGAAGTGGGAGAGAGGCCAGTACTCATCTTAAGCCTCAGGTTTGACACAATGGTTAGTCAATCTACTGAGGGGTATAAAGCATATGTCAGTAGCTTTCCTGTCAGGCAGCAAATAACTAAATTTCACTTGTCTGAGATAGGATTTTAGTTGTCCAGGGCTGCAGGACAGAAGAACTGTTCTCACCCTGACAGCTGGAATGGATGATCTGTGAAATGTATTTTTAGAAGCCTTATTTGCCTATGTGTATGCCTGCATTGTCAAACACGCAGACAGCAAGAGGGAGTTAGGCTACGAGCCACAAGGAGTGTGACATACTGTACAAACTGTATAACATAGCTGGATCTAAAGCTGCATTTTTGTTACTTCTGAACATCCAACTGCAAATACACAGTCCAAATATTAATGCAACGCTACTGCTGTTCTTCCTGTACTTCAAGATCCCATTGCTACAGCATTCACACTAGTTAGTAACCACAAAAGGGAAGTTGCTGCTGGTACAATAGGACATTAATGATCAAACCTGTTTTCGAAAATCACCCGTTTTCCCCACATTTCCTTTCCCTAAACGTACCTCTATCTGATTAACAGAAACAACAACCTCTTGTAGATTAGCTTTTTCCTTTAACAAGACAACACACTCTTGAGGGATTTTATTACTAACGTTCATCCTCCCTAATCTTATCCCACACCTTGCTGACACGCATTTCCTTATTAACATCTGCACATGGCTATTGTGCCAGTGCTGCTTTTTTTCCAAGCTAATGATTTCTTCCTCCCACAGCCCATGACATCAAGTTGCAGTCATAATACATTTCAAAGCTGGTTTCCTCTCTCTCTAAACAACATTGTTACACTTCTTGTTTAAACAGTGCCTTGGTTTCCTTCCCCTCCTATTCAACAGAAGTAATGGAAAGCACTTTTCACGTACACATCACTATGAAAATCATAACTGAATACCTCTAGTCTATGCTGATTTACATATGGTTTTACTAAATAGTTAATCATACCACCATCTTTCAAAAATATTTAGAATTCACAAAATAAAAAATCAGACTGTTGAGTATAAACATAGCATTGTAAGAATTCAGAAAAACAATTTTAATGTCACCGTAGCTATCCTACATACTTTCTTATCTTTACAAGTTTCCTCTTTATTCTGCATTGATTATGCACTTCTACTGCACTGAATGATTTCATACCCTGTTCATATTAAAAAGTGTGAACTTCCTACTTATTTTCAGCCTGTCTTAAATATTAGCTTTAAGGCTAGGATTCTTACCAGTCTTCTGCACCTTTATGCTCCTAATCTATAAACTTTATCTGTAATAAAATTCAAATGAAATGTCTTATCTTTAGAAGCAGAATGTGTTAAAAGTTGTTACACAGCACTGTAAAAAAATTATAATATGTAAATAAAACAGGCGAGTCAAATAAAAAAATATGCTTATTGTGTGTAACTCCACTGAAAGTGCCAACAGAACCAAATTCTGCACAGATCCATGGAACACAATTAAATCACTAGGGTAACAAAACAGGGAACAGATTTAGAGAGCTCCTGATAGCGTGAAAGGGCATGTTTGTGTATTGCATTGTATTGAACTGTAAGACTAGGTCTGTAGAACAAATTTCTGCCTGTGAATACAGTATGCTTTAGTCAGCATGGCTTGTGTCATTTTGGGAATCTATTGGTAAAACTGCATGTTGGTAAAACACCTAGCTTTGTTAGAAATAAGTTCTGGTGGCTAGCCATCAGCTAGTGCAATGTAATTTGTCATAAATTCATCAGCAGGAGATTGTTGTGATCCCACAAGCACCGTATCATGCCCTGCATATGATCAAGAACCACAAGGTATGCAGCTTGGAGAGCAGAAGGATTTCTTCAGGTGGGAAATGTCCATGGCTCACCAGAGATTCTAGATTTCTTTTTGGACAGGCCTGCACTGAACATGCAACAAGACTCATGTGTGAGTGGTAATGTTTGCCTTTGTTACTCCTAATGGTTTGCTATGACTGTTCTAGACACTGCTTTGCGACACTATGTGATGCAACCTCAGCAGAAGAGCAAGACCTCAGTTCCTGGATATCTGCTTGCAGATAAAAAGCTCCAGACTGGCCACCCTGCTTCTCAAGGATAGGAAATATAAGAACCCCTACGAATACATATCTATCTAGATGTGTTAATCTCTCTCCATTCCTTGAAAAAACCCAAACAAATACATGAAAAGAAAGCATTTTGTGAGCTTTTTTGGTCTTCTTTCAAGGCGTAGCCTCAGTATCTGGCCTGGGAGGAAGGAGAATCCATCCCAGTATTTTAATTTCTCTTTCCCTTCCTTTCCAGTTCCTTCTGACTTCCTCCAGACTCAGTTCTTTCACTTCATACCTGTACTTCCTTCCTATTAAAAACCTGTTGAAACCTTGTCAGAGTCTTTTTAATCTTTTTCTAAGTCAATCTTTCAACTAACCTTTAATTAAAAACATAAAAGAAAAAAAAAAGAAGAAAAAAGACACCTTCTCCAGCCCTTTATTGCACTCTGCCAGTATAAAAAATATTCAGATATCCCTCTCTCTCAAAGGAGCCAACAATACGGCAGCCTTCTGTTCTGTCGTGTCTTTCCAAGTATTTCCTAGGTATTTCTTAATTATAGGACTAAATTCACTAGAATGAGATATGCTTAGCACACATGCAAGAATCAGAAAAGTTTGGAGGGAACATACTGATAAGAAGCCCAGTCTGCCAGCCACCATCTGTTATGAGAAGGAAACAAAGCCACAGATTGCTCCTAGGCAGCTCCCGGCAGACACTACTTGAGAACTATTTGTAGTTTGTGGCCAGAAGGTGTCCAAAAAATTGACAATTTAACTTCTTCCCACGGAGTTTTCTGATTAGCAACACTGAAAGTGGTGGAAATTACTATTATTTTCACTTTATTAATACCAGATCCAAGTATGTAGGTTTGGGTTTTTTTGTGGAGGAATTAGAGCCAGATGAGTGGATGCTTAGCCCTGCTGACAAAATGTTTGATTACATACATTGCAAAAATTTTTAACTATTCTCCTACTATTACACGTTACCTGATTTTATAGCTTCTATCAGACGTTTCTGTACGTTAATAAATTCTTACTCCATTTAAAAGGTAAGATTATAAATAAGCCTTGGCAATAAAAATATGTTCACTTTCTCCTAAGAAAGTCAGGATTAACATAAGACTGTTGCAATGGAAACGTAATTTGAAAATGCATCATATTATGTAGCAAAATTTTCTGCATGAAATAAGCCTGAGAAATAATAACCAGTGTAAACACAGCAAAGCCATCATAGACTAGGCCTGTTTCTGAGCAATTCCCAAAGCCAATAGCACCATGAAAATTATGTCCAACGAATCAATCTGAGATAGTTGTTGTGCATTTTACCTAATTCCCACATAAGTCCATTTAACAGCAGTGTTGAATTCCACAGTTTCTCCAGCCAGTGATTTTGAAGGGAAGAAGAATATCACACTTTGCAGGTGCCACTGGGGATCTCCATCGGAAATCAGACTACTGACTAAGGACGCTGCACCTGACCACAGAACAACAGAATGAGAAACCTCATTATGTTAACCAGATATTAAATATTCACTGTTGTTTGTCTTCCCTCTCCAGTTCTCCCCTGCCCCGCCGTGAGGCACCCTCACTCGCCTGCGCCCCTCACAGCCGGGGCCTGTCCCAGGCGGTCCCTGTCACCCCCTCAACGGCATAACCCCGCCGTCCGCCTCTCCTCCTTTCCTCTCCTTACGCCATCCGTGTCCCCGGCGGCCCCACTGCCCCATGGGTCCCAGCACCGCCTCTGCTCGCTTACCTCCCCCACTGCCCCCTACCCTTCCCTCACCCCTCCGCCGGCAGCTACCCGCCCTCTCCCGCCTTCCCCTTCCCGCTGTCACTCGCGGCTCCGCCCGCCCCCTCTCCCGGCCCCTCCCCGGCGCCCGGCGGAGGAGCCACCGTTTCCGGAGTACACAGAGCGGGGCTGGCCGCGCGGTGGGGGCTGTCGCGGGCAGGTGAGTGAGCGGCGCTGCCGAACCCGTGCTCTCACGGCGGGGGCAGCGTCCCCCTGACCCCGCGGACAGGGCTTGTCCCCGGCCGCAGCCCGGCCGACAGGGCCCTGGCGGTACGAGGCACCGGGCTGGCATGCACGACGCTACCGCCGCTCCTCCCTCCCCGGGCGCCGAGAAGCACGGGGCGCGGAGGAGAGCGGCTAGCGCCCTACGGCCGCTCGGGGGAGCGCCCCCGGGGCCGGGACTGGGGACACCGGCAGGGGCTGGGAGGAGCCGCCGGTGGCGCCTGCGGGGAGCCCCGGCCGGGGGGAGGGTGGCGGTGGTGCCCCGGGGCGCGGCCCGGTGCTTGTCGCGGCGCTCCCTCAGCGGGGCTGGGCTGGCCCTGTGGCGGCGGGGGCAACCACGGAGCGGGCGCGCAGCCCGGGGCGGTGACGAGGCTGCAGCCCTCTCCCCCCCCCCCCCCCCCCCCCCCCCCCCCCCCCCCCCCCCCCCCCCCCCCCCCCCCCCGGCCCCCGGGGCAGGGCCCTTGGGGGGGTTCGAGCCCCCCCCCCCCCCCGCCTCAGTTTCCCACTGGCCGGTGTCCCNCCCCCCTCCCGTATCTCTCCCGTTCCCTCCGCCGTGACCCGAGTGCGGGCAGCCCGGGGAGCGCGGCTGGGACTGCGCCTGCGGGAATTCCTGCGCACCTTCCTGCTAAATAGTGACCCGCGGCCTCCCGGGGCGCTTGGGCTGCTGCGAGAGACCCCGCCGCGGGGGCCTTTCCGCAGGGCGGCGCGGCGCTGTCCGGCCCGCACCGTGCGGCGGCCCCGCTGTCCGTGAGGGCCTCCCGAGCCGTGCCGGAGGGACCTGCCCTTCGGGAGGGCTCCTGCGTCGGACTCCCGAAAGAACAGCTCGCCACGGTGCCGGCGGTGTGCTTTCTTCGCACCCCCCGGCCCGAAGGCCTGTGGGCAGGAGTGTCTCCTTGGCTACTGCAGTAGGTTTTGCTTGCACGGGTGTTTCACCTGATGTTGACTGGGAGTGCTGTTTGTTGTTATCTAGCCTTATGTTTAATGTGTTGTATCTTTATGGTAACTGCAAGCACAAGAGGGTAGCTCATTTTGGGCTGTAGCTGAAAACTTCACTACTCTCTTTTCTCTGCTTGAGGGGTTTTATCATTTCAGTGGGGCAAATTTGAAAGGAGTTGGAAGATCTCATTTGTTTTGTGTGAGATTATAAACCTTGTTGCAGCTACTGTTATTGGGTTTAGAGAGAAATATATATTGGGGTGTCTTGAAGAGCAGTGTACATCAGGTGTGTGTAGTTGCAGTTCACTGCTTGGCTTTTAAGAGTCCCTCACCCTGTGGCTCCAGAGGCATATGCAACTGGCAGAAGGCTGGGGCTTGGTTCCCAAAGTGACACTGCATCTTGTAACAGCTCATGTGGCTGTTGAATAATCTCAGATCAAGATGTCAGGGAAAATGTTGCTGCCAGTTTTCTCAGCTCAGTGCTGTCTTGCAAAGGGGCAGTGGTGCTCTTGAGGAGCTGTTGTTTTCTATGGGCAAAGGGTGGCTGAAGCTCCTGAGGAATGCTTCCCTTCCCTCACCTCTCAGAGGTATGTCTTGCGTAGCTCCTGGCCCCATGAAGGTTTTGGTATGCAGCTCATGGGATCAGGAGTGTTGGTCTGTCTTGGTATGTTCACAGGTGCTATTTGCGTATCATGGGAATCAACTCAATTTTGTGCTTGGCTGGAGTCTTCTACTGGGAAACAGTAGAAACAGTAGAAGATAGGCTGGACACTTCTTTTGTAAAGAATTGCTGCTTTTTCAGTTCAACACTTGTACAAGGTTTTGTTTTCTTCTTTTATTTTCTGTTCTTTCCCTCCTAGAAGGAAGGACATCACCTAATCTGCGGTTGTGAACATGTGTTTCAGGTCAACATATATATGTTTCTGCAGCTTTGTGAAACCTTTGGGGAGTCAGGAACTCTGTAGGAAGCAGCATAGAGCCACTGCTTTCCATGCATCTGGTGATACTGCCTCCTAAGTCAATGAAAAGCATAAATCCTGTTGGTTTCTTATTCTGAAACAGGAGTTACTATGAGGTGTTAGGAAACTAGAAATTATGTATATAGGGAATATTTTTCTAGTCAAAAGTCTCCTCTGAGACTCTGAAATAATAGTCCTTCATAGAAAGTAATGTGAAAATACTTGCTACACATGTTTAAAAGACAGGTCTAGGTTTCTTCCATTTCTTGGGCATCAGCTTCTCCACTTCTCGTTATTTATTACTTTTCAACACCTTTTCCCCAGTGTACAAATGACAGCTGGTTTTATTTTACAGCAAAAGAACTGTATTTTTGCTGTGCTATAAGGTATAAGTGAGCTTCCCTTTACACCTTGAATTGACTGTAGTTCTAAGTGCTGCCACTTGTCTTCTGTTACTCAAAACAAGATTATCAAGAGAAATTGTGCTGCTGCTTTTGTTTATATAGTAGTACTGTAATGGGAAAAGACTTTGTTCTTGGAACAATGAATACTGGTACACCAGAAATCCTGCTAATGATAGTGATTAATGGGTGCTGCTCAAAATAGCTATCACTGCTGATATAATTGTGCTGTGTGAAAAGAGCACCTTTATTCTCAGTAATCTTAAGGTGTTTCTACAGTTCTGGGAAATACCTGATCTGTGCAGACAGATAGATGCACAGTGAAATGTGGAACTTGCAGTAAAGTATGGCAATTCTTTAAGGGCTTGCTGCTGTGCTGCAAAACCACTTGGGGCTGAAAATGAAGAATTTCTTCTTGTGGTTACTGTAGGTAGATAGAATATTATTGCTGGAATTGGATGTTAGCCAGACCAACACCCTACATGTTGCAAACAATGCCAGGGTATTGTTAGTAGCTACAGAAGGAGTTTTATATCATACATGAAAGATGACATTTCCAACAGCATGGGTAACCTCATCACAAAACATTGTGCTGGGGCTGGCTCAGAGGGCAACTGACTCTACTAGGACTGGTAAAGTCTACAGTGTAATAACACAGGTCCTCCTAGAGCTTGGTGATATGTCTGGATTAGTGTTTCTTAACCTTCACTGGCCTTTGGGTAGCAACAATGTATTAGTAACATGCCATAGGTAGTCTTGGGCTCTGCAGGAGCTGCAGATCTAAACCATACAAGGTGCTGTTTCTCCGTATCTGTGAAAATCTGAAGTTCTGCCTGGTAAGATAAAAAAATATTTTGAAAGTTAAGCAGAATTTGTTAAAGATGGGTTCCAAATTCAATAAGAAGGGTTGTGTTTTGTTGTGCCTCTAGCTCTGCCATGAGTTTTTTCTCTTCTGCTGTTTGTGTACCACAGGATAATTTTATGGCAGAAGGGGTGTAGATGTTCATCCCCTCTGCCCCCAGATAAATTATTAAGGGATGTGTATGGGGAGTAGAAGGCATTTATTTAACAAATCCTGTTTTGCGGTTTAATTGCTGATTTGGTCTAATACAATCGCAGTCTCCTAGTGTTCTGTGAATAAACTGTTTTGGTGCAGTCCTCAAATTTTGCAAAAACAGTAATTAAAAAAAATGGATTTTTTTTCTGTGAAACTTCAAAAAGATGATGTTGGTGTTAATGAGGTGTGTATACACTTTGAAGTGCTTCTGCCATTATATGACAGTTTATTTTGAGAACTGTGATTTTGAAATAATCAATCTTGTCTTTCTTTGCTGTAATTAATGACGATTAGTGTTTTGATAGGATAAATTTGGGGGGTTGATCTGTCTGGTTCTATTAAGGTCATAAACTTCGTCTCAGGTCCAGTGATCTGGGTTGGAGTAGCCTTGGAGTACAAGAGAAAGAGAGGCGGGTGTGGGAAACAGAAGAATAGAGAGTCTAAAAATGTTGGTTAACTTTGAATAATGAAGAATGGCTGAAAAGGGGAATGTGAAGTACTCCAGGTGTGACAGGGGGATCGTGAGATGTCTATGTGTGAAGGTCAGTATGGGTGTATCTGGGAGGCTTTAAGCATGTTCAAGAGCCTTTATAGCAAGTCAGACATTTTTCCAGCTGTTGTATTGCATACCATCGGTAATACACTGGCTTCAGTCTGATGATAACATACGACAGCTTATCAGGCAAGGACCTATTAGAAGTTCTTATTGGAACAAATCAATTTTGATGTGGGTTATTCTAGGGCTTTGTTTTGAAGAACTGTTTTCATAAAGGAAATAAATGCTCTCCTTTCTGAGGAAAGACTTGCTAAGGAAAGTCCTCATAGGAGAACATGGTAGCACTAGTAAATAGAATTCTTGCTGTATTTGCTAAAAAGCAGAACAAAATCTTTAAAAAGTTTTTGCTGCAAGGTGTCCATTTGGTCTTTAAAATAAATTTTTACCTTGTGTGTTTTTACTCTAGGATCACATCAGAGAATATAATTCTTTAGGAGAAATCTTTACAATACAATTATGACCAATTCCTGCTTATGTTAGTGATAAAATTTTCTCTTTAAAATGACTATTGCATGTTCTCTCTTTAAGACTATCTAGGTTTTCACTGTCTTGCAATAGAGCTGTACTACTACTTTGTTGTCTTTTGTTTCTTGCTCTCCTAATAGTTTTCTGCTTTTTCAAGTGGTTAAGGTTCTTTTGTCAATGGGACTCTCCTTGGTTTGTTTTATCTAGTCATGTTTCAGTGGGGTACTTCTCAGATGCTGAAGTCTTTTGGTAAGCATTTCTGACAATAGCGCTGCAAAAGATAGATTATTTGGAAAACTTCTGCAGGGAGATCGATGTACCACCTTGTCAGCCGCCTCTTCTCAAGTTTAGATGTTCTGGTTTTGTTCTTTCCTGACACCACTTGTGTGTTGGTTAGAAAGTTATAAGAGAATGTGTCAGCTGGTTGTTTAATAACAGTATTTTAGGTGCGATTCTTGTTTAGTTGTACACTCAAAGGTGACATTTAATGGCACCATCCAATTACAGAAAATTCCTTACAGGCTTTGTGCAGTGTACTCTGCAATCCAGGAATTGAACAGTACTTCTCAGTTTAAACAGGAGGAAAGGACTGTAGTGGACCTTTCCTCCACTTCTCCACAGGTATACATGGTGTGATTCCTTTGTGTGAGAGATGTCTACTAATGAAATCTGTTGTCAGTCCTGACAGTGACAGTGTTTTCAGTTTCCCAAGTAGGTTACCTCACTGTGATAATTTGCTATGCTTATGAGTTTCTGGATGGTATTGGGAATTCCTCTGGATTTACTGGGGTAAAAGTAAGCATGTCTGCATAGTCTGTCTGATACCAGGATAGTCAGAGAAATATTTCTAGGTATTTTTTTGTTGTTGTTGTTTATGAAAGTTGGTGTTCCTGCTATTTTGTACAGATTACAGAATCTCTGTAATCAAGTGATTACAGATTTTCTGTAATGCAGAACTATGCATATTCCCAGGATCACTATACATGCTTTTTTTTTTCAGGACTTTGTTCTAAGAATTGGTATATCCTTCCAGCACTCCGTACAGTTTTCATCAGCATGTAAGTCTGATGACTGACTGTGCCTTAGAAGAACAGTTTGAGTCCAAGCACAAGAGCTTCCCTGGAGAAAGATAAAGCACCTGATTATCTACAGGTCACATTCCAGAAAAATCTTGAGATCTTTTTAAGTGTTGCTTCCTCAGGGTCTAAGTACAAAGTAATACTTTCAAATGTTCCTTAAAAATACTTGAAGCTGACAGTTTCATCCTGAAGAAGTTAGACATTCTTTTTCTGTGGCCCAGAGTATAACAGAATGCTGAAACCCAGTGAAAGCTGTAATGACTGGAAAGGACAGACCCAGGAATACCCTTCTTGTTATTAAAAGACTTTTCTTGTATCTGCATCCTTACAGCTTGAATGAAAGACCAAGTATCAGAGGGCAGAGATCACTTTGGGTGAATGTAACTCTTTGCCAGCCTCCAAAAGATTTGCGGAATGTAATTTCTTTTTATTTGGTATTTCAAAATTTTTCTCAGAATCCTATTTGCAAGTCTTGGACCAGATGGTATTATGTAGAAGGGGAAAGAGTGCATGGAGGAAAAGGCTACCTAAAAAATTGATTCTTTCAGATCTATTACATTCTTCTGTGTGCATCTTGCAGGGTAACTTCAGTGTAGAGTGAATTTGTCATCTCCACATGCTCATAAAAAAATGACATTTGTCAGATTAATATAAAAATGAATACAATTTTTCAGCATTTTTTAGTCCAAGATGGAAGTATCCTGAGGATAAGAGAGTTTTTTGGTGGGAGGAAAGAATAGCAATGTGGACTGCACTTTATTGTCCAAGCAGCGGTTGAAGGCCAGGTGTCATAGAATAATGTTAACTAAAACTGTGCAAATATGTTGTTACAGAATCCAGTTTCATCAGCACTTGTTTCACAGTTCCAGAATAAGCTTTATTTAGCCTCTTACCAAAGATGTAGTTAGATATTGGGGTTTTTTTGGCTGAGCGACACAGGTTGCAAATATTTAAATAATAACGTAATAAGATATACCCTTTTTATTATATGAGATGGACATTTATAAGCAGATGATGTCATTGGGAATTACAGTATAGTGCTGAAAAATAGATCTACTGGTAAATATGCATGTATCATTTAGAAAAGCTGAAATCTTTTAATTTCTTAAATAAAAGCAAAAAATGAAAAAAACAAACAAACAAACAAACAACCAGACAGTAGGATTTGTTAGTAATTGGAATTTTGGTTTACTGAGTTCGGGGTAGTGCAGATGAAGTCATCAAGACTGCCAAGTGCCACTGTTGCCATCAGGGAAGTGGAGGTTTAAGTGGGTACTTGTACGTTCTTTGGCTATAGAGAACAAACTGTAGGTGTACTTAGCTAACTCAGAGTGGAGGTCAGCTGAATTGTTTATCTGCCAATGTAGGTGCACAGGTTATGGTACAAGCAAGACTAAGGTTTTGGTAGTATGATAACTTGCAGTTCTGTTTTAGCTCTTTTTTTTTGAAGAGAAGTTGCTGAAGTTTATGTATACAAGGAAGGGTAGGTTAAGTAAAAATTATATTTCCTAAATTAATGCAAGTGTAAGTGGTTTATTTTTCTTAAGAGACTTATGTGCTGATGAGAGCTGTATGGGGTGCTCAGAGGAAATGCCAATTGTTAGAACAAAGCTGGGGGAAAAAAAGCGTGTATGGTGATCCTGGGAATTTGCATAGTTCTGTATTAAAATAATGTTGCAAGAATCCTTACTCAAAGAGCTTCCAGAATTTCTGTCCATTTTGTTTTGCTGTTAGGAAAAGAATGGAAACATTTTCTCTCTAGCAATCCTATTAGATATTATAATGAACTTCTTTGTCTAAACATTGCAAAAATTTGCAGGGCAGTGGATTGTGACATTGAATTCAGCACTTTGACCTTGTTTTAGGTCCACAAATGAGTGAGTTTTGGGGAAGTTATCTTGTTACAGCTTTGGTAATTGGTGAAATTTGTATAAAATCTGGCCATAAGTTTAACTTGGGTTTGTTCACAAATTGTTCTTAGTACAGGAATTTTACAGTTTCGAGTTATAGGCCCTAATTTAAATGTTCATACAATATTTGTTGTTAAAGCTTAAATAATAACTCAGGTTATGGAATGGCAGATGGTCTAGTTGGACAGTCTTTGGTCAAGTGCACTTACTACTTTATCCATGTGGAAAGTGGTACATCTGACCTTTGCTGTTTTGAAAATAATCTGTTTCATGGTTTTGTGGTCAGAAATCTATTGTTCTGCAGATGCTGCTGTGCATGAAATCTGTTGAAAACCACTAATGATCATAGACTCATAGAATAGTTAGGGTTGGAAAGGGCCTTAAGATCATCTAGTTCCAACCCCCCCTGCCATAAGCAGGGACATCTCACACTAAACCATGCCACCCAAGGCTTTGTCTAACCTGGCCTTGAATACTGTCAGGGATGGAGCACTCACAGCTTCCTTGGACAAACCCATGCCAGTGCCTCACCACCCTAACAGGAAAGAACTTCTTCCTTATATCCAATCTAAACCTCCCCTGTTTAAGTTTTAACCCATTACCCCCTTGTCCTGTCACTACAGTGCCTAATGAAGAGNGAGCACTCACCCTTGGACAAACCCATGCCAGTGCCTCACCACCCTAACAGGAAAGAACTTCTTCCTTATATCCAATCTAAACCTCCCCTGTTTAAGTTTTAACCCATTACCCCCTTGTCCTGTCACTACAGTGCCTAATGAAGAGTCCCTTCCCAACATCCCTATAGGCCCCTTCAGATACTGGAAGGCTGCTAGGAGGTCTACACGCAGCCTTCTCTGCTCCAGGCTGTACAGTCCCAACTTTCTCAGCCTGTCTTCATATGGGAGATGCTCCAGTCCCCTGATTATCCTCATTGTCCTCCTCTGGACTTGTTCCAACAGTTCCATGTCCTTTTTATGTTGAGGACACCAGAACTGCACACAATGCTCCAGGTGAGGTCTCACGAGAGCAGAGTAGAGGGGCAGGATCACTTCCTCCGACCTGCTGGTCATGCTCCTTTTGATGCAGCCCAGGATACAGTTGCTTTCTGGGCTGCGAGCGCACACTGAAGCTGGCTCATGTTGATGTTCTCATTGACCACCACCCCCAAGTCCTTCTCGGCAGGGCTGCTCTGAATCTCCTCTGCCCAACCTGTAGCTGCGCCTGGGATTGCTCTGACCCAGGTGATACATTTTTTGTTTTTATATAGCAATGTTACATTTTTGTGGTGATGGATTGGTATGATAGAGTAAATCTGTAGTTGACACGCTAGAGTTAGGGAAATGTTTTTTTGGGAAAAGTGCATTTTCTTCCTTTGAAGACACAGCAGGAAAAGCAATTGCTTGTGGTTTTGGTGTTTTTTTTTTTAAATTTTTTTGTTTTATTTCAGTTTCTGGAGCAGTTGGGTTTTAGAAGGTCTGATTAGGATTGTCTGATACAGTCAGACAAATGAATAACAGACCGTGATTTGCCTTTTAATAATGTTTTCCCTCAACATGTGTTAAAAGATTCTAGCTCTTCTCTCACTCTGCCTTCTCCTTCTGTATCACAGTGACCATAAGGGCTGCAGAAGTCCTTTTCAAATCATAGATGCTGTCAGAATGGGGTTTTGTCACTGAATCTCTAATGCTATTTACGTTCTTGCTGGTCTGATGTCAGGAGTTACTACTTCAAAACCTTTAATGGTGTCTTTGATTCTGGCTGCTTTTCTAAAGAGTATGCTTTAATCAGACACATCGTTGGACCAAATGCTGGGAGTATTGAATTGCTGTGGCTCACAGATAACATTGTTCATGGATGAATAGCTCTTCTGGCTTTAAAGGAACAATGTATTAAGCTTAACTTGTCTTAAATAGCTGCACGGAGTTTGTTGCTTGTGCAGTACATTGACGTGGGGGTTTTGTCATAATTTAGCTGTTTTGAAACTAAACTTCTCAAGTCAGTTTCTGAGGAAATACCTGTAGATGAGCAGGTTGCTGTTGGTCTCTCCAGAATAGCCTGTGCTTACCCTCTTATTGTTTTGTGTTTTATTATATACTGCTCTGTCCTTTACACTTAGAGGATTATTGATGGAAAATGTCTGTCCAGCCTCTGCAGTCTCTTGTATTTCAACATTATTTTGCTGTGTGTTTGTTCCCCTTGAATGGCCCTCAACTTTGTGCATTGTGGGAGATGGAGAAGACTATTGCAAATACGACTGTTAAAATTTGACTTGATGTTAAGTTGTGGTTTGTTTGTTCTTTTTCCTGAGACACTGACATTTTTATGGGCTTTTTTTAGCTTCACAGTGCAGCCAGTGGATGCTTTTCTCTGTTTGATGCAGTATATTGTTACCAATACTTTAGTTGCATCCTGAAACAGGAGAAAATAATGTAGTTGTGACTTTCTGCTGAAGAGTTGCATCTGTATTTCATTCTGAAATGGTTTTAACAGTTTCTTTTAAAAAATTCTTGTGGTTTTAGAGAAATAATATATTGTTGTCTTTGCATAATGCTATTTGATTATACATATTCTGGAACATGAGTTCCTCATCTCTACTGCGTTGTTTATTTTTCACTGCACATTAAATCACATCAAGAAAAACAAGTGTAAATATAGTTTATGGAAATTTTCTATGCTACATAATTATGCTGTTTTTCCTTTAACTTATGGTTTTGTAGGTGATACAGCCCTCAGTTACAGGAGTAGATGGGAAGGTATGCTGTACTTTGCTACAAAATGCTGTATTTTGATCCAGTTGTTCAGTGTGTTGAGGAATAAATTATAATATGAATGCAGGGCGTCTTGCACACTATGTCCATGTGAAATATTTTTCTCTAAAGTGAATTCTAATGTAAGCAAAGTTAAACTGGTGTCATTTGGAACGGTAGACTTGGGGCAAATATTACGCAATAAGTTATGTGTGAATATTGATTATAATGCGTGGTAGCATGCAAAAAACCTGATAGTGCCTCAAACCACTGTTGAGTTAGTGGATTTCTTGTTTCTTATTTAGCTGTCTCTAAAGGTTTGTATTGTGAGGGTGTGTTTTTCTCCTTTTCTTTATATCATATCATTGACTTAGAACCTACAGTTCATTGGCTTTCACTTGCTCTCTGCCTGCAAAAGTGTAAGGTATTTTGACCAAAAGGCACTGTTGTGAGGGACAGCACTCCATCTGACATAGTCCTAGTCTGGTGATTTCAGAAAACCCACTTAATGCTGTGGAAAAAAAGCAGGGAATAACAATTGGCAGCTGTAGATACTTCAGAGAGGGGAAGCATTTGACATGTTGATTTACATATGCCAGTATGTGTCCTCAAATGCAAGGTACCCTTGTCTTAACTGTTGTATATTCCAGCACTCATAGGGCATTCTGTATCTTTCAGGTAAGAAGTAATACCTTGAAATTGGTGCTTTGTAGCTGATGTGAAAGGAAGAATTGTTTTTTATTTTCATTGGTGATTTCTTTTGTTCTAAAACCGATTTCTTCCATATAGAAGATACTGCTTCAGCTTGGGCTGGTGGTATGCAGTAGGTTGTGTGGCAGGTACTTGCAGCTTCCTTGCACTGACACTGGAATGCCTTTCCTTCTGCTTTCTTCGTTTTTTGTTTGTTGTCTTTTCTCTGTTCAAAGGCTTTGGTTTCTTCTTAAATATCTTCATAATGAAGATTAAGGTAAGAAACATAGCAAAGCAGCTACTCATAGTCATGAATGCAATGAGTAATCATTAATAGTGCTCAATGAAATATTTTAAAATTAACAAATAATCAGGTAAAAAACCTTCTCATTTACCATGTGTGCCAGATTTGAGATTGTTATTCATAAAATAGCCAGATTTTTACAGCATTGGCATGTGGTAAAAATCTAGATGCCACAAGATTTTTCACTAATGTTTTTTCTAAAGTAGTTATGATCTAGGAGCGTAATAGTATATATTTTCTTGAGTAGTTGTCTTCTAAGAGCTTACTAGTATAGATTGCTTAATATAACATTTAAATTGTTTTTATTAGTAATGAATGAGTACATCTTGTGACCAATAACAATCCATTGTCCAAATTATGGACAAAAAAATGTCTACATAAATGGAGTTTACATATTTCAACTTCAGAGGCAAAGCATGCCAGCATAATCGCCTGAAAAGTATGAAAAGCAGTCCATGGAATAATGTTCTATTCAGGACAGAGGATAATATGTTAGCTATAAGAGGGGGATGAGACTCCATTTTACAAGTGGCTGTACTGTTTAGAACAATTTGCTGGTATGCATATAGTAACTCAGAAAGCTGTAGGATGCCTTACTAATAGTGTTTGAGAGTCCTAAAATACAGTTTAATCTAATTTTTGAATATCATTATATTGATTTACTGTAAAGAAAACCATCAGTTTCATTGCCAAGCCCACAATTATCTAACTTTATTATGCTGGTGAATTCAGTCACTCTCCTCCCTGTAATTATTTTCATTCTTTTACTGCTTTTGTTCTGCTTTACACTTAGTTCACTTTTAAAACTCTCCTATTTGCATATATTACACTGTAAGGATTGGAATGTTGCCTGAAAGATGTGGAGAGGAATCTGCCATGCTGAAAACGTGAAAGATTTCCTGTTGTTACAAACTCATTTTGGTATAAGTGTCAGTGTCCATGCTGCTGACATGGCACAGTGTCACAGTGCTGACACAGTGTTGTGCACTGTTTGAACTCTTTTGCTGCACATGAATACATGAGTAGTAGTTGAGGATAAAAATCCCTTGATGTATCAAATAGTACTCATGATTGCGGTTAGTCCCAGTTCTGACTTTAGAACACACTGTTCCTAATAAAATAATAAAAGCAGAAAGTGGTGTGGTCTGCTCCAGCAACACAGTGTTACCAGACACTTTGAAGGAAGGTAATTATTTATTTCTAGAATGGAAATTTTGAGAAAATGACTCATTGAAATTCAACTCCTTTAATAAAGGAGAACATAAATGCTGTAATATGCATGTAACAGGTATTGCTAGCTGTATGCAGGAAATACGTGTTTTGAATTACTTGTGGATAAAACCAAATATATATATAGATATATACCTTAGTAAGCAGTAAGGATGCATGTCTAACACTGTGGTTCTTAAGTTTGCTGAAGTGAATCGAAAAGTGGGAAAAAGAAATTGAAAATAGGACCAATGTTAATGAATTGAAGGTAAGAGAATAAGATACATTTTCACTGTTCAAAAGTTGCAGGTGAATGCAAACTTAATATTATAACAGTTTTTTTAAAAAGAAATGAACATAGCATGATTGTGTTTATTCATTGTAGTGTTCCCTGAGAGATTCCTACATATATATATATATATATATATATGCAGAATATAGAAATTGCAGTTGCCTAATGGAGTAACTCTGGAAGTAAAGCAAGATCCCTACAAGCCTTGGAAGAAATAGTAGTAATAGGAGCAGAGTTTTCTAGGTTTTTTTCTGTGTATTACTTCGAAGAACAGGAATGATAAAATCCTTCCCACAAAAGCAAGTTAGCTGTTGTGTTTGATTGTGCAGTAGTGATTGGTTCTTTCTGTTGCCATCAGTAATTCAGGAGCACAGTACATGGTTTAAGGTTTTTGTCAGAGCTTGCATAAGAGGGAAAAAATGTGGAAGAGGATGTAGTATTAGTAGATGGAGAACATGGCATAGGATTAACATGGAAACTTGAGCCTGAGATCTTAAGGTCTAGCAGCAGGGTTCTTTCCACAGTTAATTGTTCTGTGGGGGTCTATTACTATGATGTGTATCTTAAAGCAGATGCAATTTTTTGCCTTTGTAAAAATTTCACACACCTTCTCCAGATGTATGTGAGGAATAGTTTCCATAATACTGATTATGGAGTAAGAGCAGGCATTGAGTTTTGGTCAAAAGCAGTCACAGCCACTATATGACGCATCCACTGGGGTTGGAAAAACTTGAAAGTAGTGAGGATGTAGGAACGTCTTAAGTGAGATCTGTGTTCAGATACAAGATTCCTGGCTGTGGTTCTTGAGGTGTTGATTTGCAGTGCTTGGTTTCTTGCAGGAAGGTGGGTTTCACATTAGGCTGCAGGCTCCCCTGGCATGGAAGCTGCATGAGGGCTCAGTCAGATGTGTGGAGGCAGTTTATGGCAGGTAGCAGAGGGTCAGAAAGCACATGTTGTCGATTTGGTCACTAATTTTATCTTAAATTTAAAGTTTACAAGATCTTGTTAATATTCTTGTATGTCACATTGATATAGTTAATATTTAAAATGGAATTGTTAAGCTATTTTTCTTTAAGTTAGGATCTATATTGTTAAATACCAAACAAAACAATCCCCAGTTTGATGTGGATTCATCTCTTTACATTTCATTCATTCATCTCTTTACATTTCAGTACTGACAGCAGTAGTAGCAGTATTGCTGTTAGCACTAGGATGACTTCACCTGATGATACTGAAGGGCTGTAAATGGAAGGCATTATTTTTCATAAATCCTTCCCAGAAATTTTTAAAGAATTGCTGTATGTTTGTAAGCATAGCTGTTTTTTCAGATGCTCATGGAGTAATTTGAATGTTTCATGTAAACTGTCATGTTAAAAGGGTTGTTTAAACTTAGTAGAATGTTTACGTTCTAGTAGGCACAAATTAGCATGTATCTCCAGCCTTCAGCTGTACTCCAGAAGCCCTTTCTCTATGAAGTAAGGATTTCAAAATGGTGTCAACTGTGGATTTACTTTGGTATGTACTTGATTTACAACCTGATTTAGTTGAACATGTCCCTGCCTATAGCAGGGTGTTGGACTAGATGACCTTGGAAGGTCCCTTTCAACCCAGTCTATTCTATGATTCATTCTTTATGACTAATGAAGAATATTCTTACATAACTAAAACTACCTGTACTGTGTTCCTGTAAGTTTATGACAGATGGGAGTGGAAACTGTTTTGAAAAGTAATGACCTTAATGCTGTCCTTAGTAAGGACTTTAGAATTGCTTCTGTAACTTTCATACTGAAGGCAGAGACTGTGGAAAAACATTTTAAAAGTTATATTTACATCATCAATTACATTAGTTTTTTAATGATGTATTTTATGGACACTACAGTAATAAAATGCTAAATAAATATAATATTTTGAAAGAGTTGGGTTGTTGGACAGTGGTTGTGTGATACTGTTTTTCCATTTGAATAACAGTATCCTTTTGAAAACACACTTGCAAATATTTTCCTAGTGCTAGGATGGATTTTTGTGGTTGTCATTCACTGACATGAGAATCTTAGTGACGTTTTCTTGAGGTGTTTCTAGTCCTCATTTTGGGCTGGGGTGGAGGAGCTTTCAAACATCGATTCTTTAAGACTCAGTGAAGTTACCTTTCCAAATATTGAGCATCTTCTTTTTCGCTGAGGGAAAGGCAGTCCTGACATTTCTGTTGACAGTGTAATTTTTTTTTTTTCAAGTAAAGAAAGAAAGCATTGTTACTCCCCCAGTAGCCACCTAGGAATGAATCTCATGTTGGGCTGCTGCTGATTGCATGGCTCATGTTAAGCTAACTTTTGCTTCATAATATAAATTGATTTGGTAAGTATATTGATAAGATGACTCTTCAGGTTTTCCGTATTTATTGTTTTCTAGTCACTTCAAAATCTGTCTCTGCTCCCTTAAAAAAATTCTTACATTTGCTTTTCTCTAGTCTGATTTACGTTCACTTACCTACTTTAGTTCTTAATTACTAGAGGCTGCCCTCCCACTTGCACTGTTCAATTTCTGTGGACCTACCAATAAGTTCAGTTGATGCCCTGCTGAGAACAGGATGGAAGCTGAAGGAGTGTGAGAGAGAAATCTAGAACAAGCTGATGGTGCTTGCTAGAACTGTCTGTGCAGACCAGTGTGAAACCAGATGTATTTATTATAAAATACGTTTCTAAGATGTATATAAATTCAACAAAACATATTGTAACCACTTAATGTGTGTCTTCAAGGATTGTTCCCCCTTTTCTAATTTTGCTGGTGGGGTCCAGTTGTCCCATAACTGATTATCTCTAAAATATAGTTAAAAAGTAATTCTGTGGAGTATTAGTGGACGTTTCTTTGCTATTAGCATCCTAGTCTGACTAATTTTCTTACTGATCAACAGAAAGTCCTGTCAGTATAGTTAGTTGATCTTGTTTTGAAAGTCTTAACTACTAGCTTGGCGTAAGCATTAGAAGCATTTTGGTATGTGGCTACCATGTAATTCCCTTTCTTATTCTTCTGGGTTTTTTTTAAACTTTGTGTGTAAGTGAAGGCATTCACTAACACACAGTGGCCAAATCAGTTCCTCTCTGCAGGGTAAGCACGCAGCCAGTGAACAGTGACAGATGTTCCTCCACCCTCTGTGTTTTCTGGGACTGAAATAGCTTGTTTTGGGATAGGCAGATGAGTGTGGCTCATGACACCACAGACGTGTACTTGTAATTGCACAGCTCTGAGAGGGCATGGCTGTGTCAGGCTGCAGCCTCCAGACTTGGGACATACCATGGAACCTTCTTGTTTTTCAGCACTTTGGAGACAGAAAAATACTCTTTCATTCTTCAGGAGCTGTTCTGAATCAAAGTGCTTTTGTGAGAGAATTTGTGCACAGAGGAATATTTTGCTGTGGCAACTGCACAAATTGTGTACAATTGATAAAAGTATGAAAGAGACTTATGGATAGTCCTAATTAATGAAAAGTATGAATTTTGCCATTGTGGCCTAGATAGACATCTGGTTGAGTCAGCCACTTCTATTTTGGTTTGTTTAGTGTAAGAAATGTTACAGAATTGATGGCAAAGAAACAACATATCTTGTTGTTGCGAAAAACCAAACAAGTTTAAGTAAATTCTGTCTCATAAATAGATGGTGTCAGATGAGAAGGTTTCTTTTGTAGTAAACCCCTGTAATCTGTAAGACTTGTCCACAGATGTCCACAGATACTCCATCAATAATCAGTGGAAGTTAATGCTTTGCTTTGCAAAATGCCCTGATATACAGATCTGTTGGAATTTAAAGTCTTTATCTAAACCTTCTAATAAACAAAGCTTTTTCATTGCAGGGGAGTACTGACAGTAGTGTTGAAAACCTCTTTCTCAAAGAAGGCTTTTAAAACCTATGTTGCATAAATACAGTATGTTTCTAATGCTCTTAAAAGTGTTGTAATATTGTCCTCAACAAGAAACATATGGTTAGAAATTCTGACATACTCTGTGCTATCCTGACTATAGGAAGCAGAGTCTGCAACATGGAGGATATTTAATTTAAAAAATTGGGATAAGGGTCGTGAATTGTATGCTAGAAATAGAAGATAAGATTAGAGGTTATGTTTCAGGCATGGCGCTCTCTCGGGGGGGGGGGGGGGGGGGGGACGGACGACGACAGAACAAGGTTACTTCAAGGTTTGGAGCCTGGTTGGGGGATGGGGAGAAGGGAGGTAAATCCAGCAGTGGCTAAAAATGGTGCCTGTGTGTGTTTGTAGTAATATGTAAAGTAGAAATTGCCTTGATCCTTAGTGTTGTATATTGTAGCCTTACCCTCACCATCACTTGCTGGCGCCAGATTAGTCATGGGTAGTGCTTGTACCAGTGGGGTGATCCTGGCTGTCACCCTGCCCTCTGCACAAAGAGTCCCAGTGGCTAAAAGGTCACTTTTTCTGAAGCTAATACTTAAGACATATATTTGAAAGGGGTCTGGCCAGATCTGTAATAAATGCATCAGCTGGTATTGAAACATTGCCTAAATGTGTTTGGCATCTTTGCAGGGTCTTACAGCTTGCAGAACTTCACTGTGTCACAATTTCTGCAGCAGACAGCTTTGTCAATATAAGTTACTGGGAAAGAGTGTCAGCATGGCTTAAATCACCTAAGCATCATTTAATGTAAGCCTAGTCTTTCATGTTAATAATTATTTTTAAGAATAATTAATACTTCAGAAGATAGCACTTAAAATTTTAAGTGTTTCTTTCTAGTCTTCATTTGTGAATAAAATTCAAAAATGAATTGTTAATGAATACTGAGAGATATCATTGCATGGGCTTAATTAGGTATGAGTCAGGATCTGCCGCAGATGCATACATGCGAATGTGGACACTTGGCGCTACATGCTTTGGGGAGAACACACGGATGTTTTCAGAAAAATCTGGCAAATAATAAAAGTCTAAGCATAAGTCTCCAGTTTGCTTCTAGATGTTTGATTTTTACTGAATAGATTAATTCACAGAATCATTGAATAGTTAGGGTTGGAAAGGACCTTAAGATCATCTAGTTCCAACCCCACTGCCATGGGCAGGGTCACCTCACACTAAACCATGTCACCAAGGCTCTGTCTAGCCCGGCCTTGAACACCACCAGGGATGAAACATTCAAAACTTCCTTGGGCAGCAGTTCCAGTGCCTCACCACCTTCACATTGAAGAACTTCCTCCTTAGATCTAACCTAAACTTCCCCTGTTTAAGTTTGAACCCGTTACCCCTTGTCCTGTCACTACAGTCCCTAATAAAAAGTCCCTTCGCAGCATTCCTATAGGCCCCTTCAGATACTGGAAGGCTGCTATGAGGCCTACACGCAGCCTTCTCTTTTCCAGGTTAAACAGCCCCAACTTTCGCAGCCTGTCTTATGGGAGGCACTCCAGTCCCCTCATCATCCTCGTGGCCCTCCTCTGACCTTGTTCCAACAGCTCCATGTCCTTTTGATGTTGAGGACACCAGAACTGCACACAATACTCCAGGTGAGGTCTCATGAGAGCAGAGTAGAGGGGCAGGATCACTTCCTTGGACCTGCTGGTCACGCTCCTTTTGATGCAGCCCAGGATACGGTTGCTTTCTGGGCTGCGAGCGCACACTGAAGCCAGCTCATGTTCATTTTCTCATCAACCCCCAACCCCAAGTCCTTCTCGGCAGGGCTGCTCTCAATCTCCTCTTTGCCCAACTGTAGCTGTGCCTGGGATTGCTCCCACCCAGGTGTGGGACCTTGCACTTGTCATGGTTAAACTTCATGAGGTTGGCATCAGCTCACCTCACAAGTGTGTCAAGGTCCCTCTGGATGGCATTCCTTCCCTCCAGTGTATCCACTGAACCACACAGCTTGGTGTCATCAGCAAACCTGCTGAGGGCTCACTCAATCCCACTGTCAATTATATAATTTTAATTTTTTATGGATCAAAACAGTACATCTGTTTATCTTTCATAAATATTCCATTGTATCCTTTGCAAATTTCTTGCATGACTCAGTGACCTGAGTGACCTGGTGACAAATCACACTCATGATTGAGGGTTTAGTTGTTTACATGAAACAATCAGTCACTCTATATTCAGGATGTGGTAAGGTGGTCTGAGTGTGCTTTGTATGTTTCAAATTAGAATTCATAATTATTAATAATTTTGTTGGGAAATATTTTGAGAGGTTTTGGTTAATAATTTTAACCAAAGAACAGTTCACTTTTTTTTTAAAGGAAAAATCACATTACACCAGTCAGATCACATCAATATTTATCTGAACATCAATTTGACTGTTGTATGCCTTTCTATGCCATATACTTAATGTAGCAGCTTAAAGCCGGAAGCTAGAAAAGCTGTGTGTGCTGCTGAGGCGTGCCGGCAGAATTCCATCTATGCATTTGTGAGCAAGTAGCTCTTGTGTGAAGTTATTTATATTCTTTGGTAGCATCTACACTAGATATAAAAAATATTTTCCAAGCATGTAAACCTATTTGTTTTGAAAGAACTAAAACATAAGAACCTTAACTCTGGTTTTTAAAGAAGTAGGAAAACAGTAGTCTGTTTAAAATATGAAAATCTTTGCTTTCCTGTATAAAAGGAAAATAGTCAAGCTAGCCTTCCAAGGAAGAACGTGTAAAATGCAAAACCCAAGTAACTAATTACTTTTAAGCCCAGAAATTTCTTAGAGCTGTGTCTGTGTTAAGGAGTGCATGGAAAAGACCTAAAATTGCTCTAGTGTTCTTCAGCCTTCAGTCTGCAGCTTTCTAAGTTGACCTGTGGCCTATTTTGACATTTACATTGTGTGGATAAAAGGCAACAAATTATTCCATGGACTGAAAGCAGGATTACTGAAGCAGCTAATAGAAGGTACTAGATGTTGGAGTCTCACAGGGTAAGTCGTTGCCATTGTGGTGAAGGTGGGGTGGCACACAGAGGCTTGCTGAAGTAGGGCAAGAGGAAAATCCTTTTGTCTCTGGTGCTTAACTTGTGTTAGCACCAGTTAATAGCATTTGCAGAAGATTGAGCAACTTGGGGAAGGATTTTTTTAGTTGTCTGCCGTGTAAAGCAAACAGAACAACTAAGTGAATGCTAAGCTTGAAGGGGGAAATGTTAACAGTTGTTGAGATTGGGCTATATTTGGGGGTTGGAACAAGGTGATCTTTAAGGTTCCCTCTGACCCAAACCATTATAACTTTCCCCCCTCTTTGATTTATATTAAAGGTTTTTAAACTGAAAAGTGCTACATTGGATCTTACAACTATTCATATCATGACCCCACCTATACAGGATGAGTTAGTCCTATTTGAAATATCTTGTATTTATTTAATAAAGACTTACAAATTCTGGTCTTAATGAGAAAGGGAACACTGTGCCCAAGACACACAAACAGCTGGTTTTTATTTGAAAAAATGAGGAAAGGAAATACAGTATGCATGCTACTGTTTCTATGTTTTTAATCTTTATGATCTAAAAGTACTTGTCACCACTGTTCCTTCATCAGCTACAGAAATTAGTTCTATGTAATCTTACTAGAAAACAAAAGATTTGTTAGAAGTGACACATTTTGATAGTTCCAAGAGTGTGCTGTTGCAAAAATCTAGTTCAAGAATGGTTTTTAGAATTAGTTAAAACTATTCAGCTACGACTATTTATGAAATGGCTATTTACAAAATATTATATGATGCTTTTGGAGTATTGTGTTTGTACTAATGTTTGGTTTTGTTACAGGAGGGAGACTGTTATTCACACTGGATTGCTCTGCTTTATTCATATCCTGTGACAGTGAATCAGATATTTCTGTCTATATACAGACTGAATTGCCAGCCAACTTTGAGCCCAAATATGGTAAACACAATTAAGTTCATTTGCTGTAGAAATACATTCTCCTTAGTTTAACATTTTCATGATTACAGTTTTCTGATAATTCCATAATTTTCAACATGAGAGGGATATGAAAGGCCTAATCATCATGTCCTTCTTCAGTAAAGAATACAGTTTGTTTTCCTGGGCAAAACTCCAGCTGTTCAGTGATGAATCCACTGCTACTCAAATACAGTAAGCCCATAAACTGTTTGGAAAGCCTGTTCTCAGAGTGCAGGAATTGTGGTACGAGGACATGAATCTCTGTATTACCTAGATGACAAAAAAGCGCATGTCTGCACTGTTGTGAGAGAGTTAAGTGCATGTGCTGATGTCTGTTTTCCTGATAGGTACTTCTCTTTTCTATTTTTGGAAATGAAATCTGTGTCATTTCAGAATACTTAATGCTTTTCAAGGAGGAGACTTTCAATTAATGAGTTGTGGGAGAAGGCAGACATTAAGATAGCCCAAGCTTCTACCGTGTACTGAAGAGAATAAATGTTTGTAAATACTGGATTAGTTTTAAACTTCAGTCTCAAAGAAATAGTATGGTAATACACTTTTAAATGTAAAAAGGTGAATAATTTACACGTGGAAATACATGCTAATAATAGCCACTGCATTTATATGAGGGGGGTAGGACTAGCATATTTAATGCAACTAAGAAAACACATTTTCAGGGCTTTCTCTATTTTTTTTTTTTTTGGTGTAGTCTGGTGTCAAGAGAATGTTGTAGATGTATTCTGTGACAAGTGTTGAGAATTCAAAAGCAGCATAGTAATTTGGGAATGGAAAGATTGGTGGTGTTGAGTTACTGCAAATGTTTTGAAAGCTTTCATTATCTTTGCTCCAAACAGGCTAAAAAAACCCAAAGGATGAAAAATAAGTGAAAGGATTTTCTGTAGATCATCTGTCTTATGTTTCTAGGACTCAAAACTACCTACTATGAAGAGTTTTAAATGTGTAGATGATTATAGTTTTCACTGCCTTGAAATACTACTTTTGTCTGACACTACTGTGTGTACTGAGTCTACTCTGAGTTTGGGTTTTCTTTTTAAAGTTGCCTAGCATCACAAACTCAGTTAAAACAGTCTAGAAATTTGGTTTAGGGATATTTATTCCAGTGAGAAAATTCAAATGTATATATGCTAGTAAGTGAGAGTACTGTGGCACTTATGGAATGTAGCATGTATGTTTGCAAGAGCAGCAAAATGGCTGGAAGCCTTCTCTAAAAGTTAACAGCTGATTTATCAATGAGTAAATGCTCCTGTTTCCAGAGCAGTTGTAAACAGTATGCCACTGTGATATACTGCTTCCAATGATCACAAGTTGGTGTGAATAAGGAGTGAAAGTGGCCATGCTGATTCAAATTTCAAAACTGATCCAACTCAACCTTCTTTATCCAGTGGAGCTTATAAACAGATACTAGGGATAGACAACCAGAATGAATTTGTGGGCTACACTCGTTTAAAACTGTCTCCAGCGTTTTGCCGCATATAGGATTTCCTGATCCTGTGGTTAGGCTATTTAATAATCTGAATGAGCCCTTTTGTAAGAAAGAGTGATAAGGAGACCAGAACTGCATGCTAAATTTGAAGTGTAGGTAAGCCATGGATTTATGCAGTGGCATAAATCTGTGCTGCCATGCCTTTCTAAATTTCTTTGCTAATAATTTGTAACATCAGATTTAGTCTTCTGACTACCACTCAGCATCAGGCTGACATTTTAGCAAAACCAGTCAGTTGTAACACCGAGATCATCTTCCTGAGTGGAAATGATCAGGCCAGAGCCCATCATTTTGTATGTGAGGCTAGGATTGTTTTTCAGTGTATGAGTTGATAAATTTAACCGTAACGAATCAAGTCTCTTATTTTAGTTCCTCGTCCTGTAAAGTTATGCCACTCTGCGTGTGTGTGTATATATATATACATATATATATATATATACACACATATTATGTATTAGTTCATGTGGTATGTCATGACTGAATGCTGCAGTATTTGACTTGGGCTCTTACTCCCACTTGTCTAAGTCTTGTTTAATGTATGATTTGTCTGGGGCAATGACAAGTTTCTCAGAAGACCCTCACTTTTGAAAGAAGATGTACTGATGATGACATTTATAGAATGTCCTTCAGTTACATCTCTAAGTACTTTGCCAAAGACTGGGAATTATTCACATTTTTCTAGGTGCCAGGATCTTTTTATGCAGTATTTGGGTCTATGGATGAAGCATTTTAAGCCAGCGAAATAAAGCTCTGCATAGAGCCCTCTGCTTGGTTTCTTCATCTACACTGACTCAGCAGTAACAAAGCTCTTCAAAGCAATTTCTTAAACCTCTTCAGCAAATTTAAGTAGAAATTTTTAGCACTCATATTAAAATGTGTATTGAAAACCTCTCTTCCCAGTGAATGATACTGAGAAATACATACGGCATTTGCTTATGCTGGAAAACTGCAATTCATGATTTAACAAGGAGATTTAATTCTCACCTGAGTATGTGAGATACAACTAAGTTTACTGGAATTAATCATATGCTTAAGTCCATTCCTGAAGTGAGCACAAAGGCTTAAGATGTTTACTGTAAGATTACAGGATTGTACGACTGGGGGGGG
>NDXB01006899.1:62903-95310 GCA_002631895.1 Agapornis roseicollis
GGGGTGGGGGGGGTGGGAGGGGATTTGTTTGGTTGTTTTTGTTGTTCTTATATCATGTTCCCCCCTGCACGAAAGCTCATTTTGTGCAGAAACATGGGAAATCTTTATCTTTGTGGCTATAAGAGCGTGGGGTTTGGGGGTTTTTTGATTGTTTTTTTTTTATTGTTAAGTTTTAACAGAGAAATACCTTCTTAGACTCTTTGTGCTTACTGTATTTAAAAGTGAAACACTAATCAGGAGTGACAGGTAATAGTCTAGCATAGGTAACTTCCACTGTAGCTTAGAAGGACTTCAAGTGAATATATGATGTGCTGGGTGGGTTTGAAAGGAAAGACTTGGGAGGGAGCTAGTGGAGAGGAATTATCTCAAGTGACCATAACTGGACCACGATGCACAAGCCTGACCAAGTAATATTCCTGTTCCATGTATGGTTTAATTGAATAATTCTGTAGTTCAGCCTTTTCTTCTTGCCTTCCCTTCAGCAGGAAATGACATGTGGCTGAGGAAAGCCATTTATAGGAACAGATGCTAACTGATTCTCAAGAGCTCTCCATCCCTTCTATGAAACAATGCCTTCAGTTCTTCCCTGGTTTTGAAGAACAGTGTATTTCTTGCAGTGGCTGGCTTCCAGCATGAGCAGGCAGCTCTTCCCAAGCAGTTTGCAGGTAGTGGCCACAGTCAAAGAATTCTGTAGGTTGTCTATTCTGAGAGGCAGAGCTGTGCCTTTTCTGCAGAACGCTTGTGCTGTTCATGCTCACTCTCGCTGTGGTCCCACGAGCTTTTTCTTCATCTTACAATGTTTTTCATCTTGATTGAGAACAAGAGAGAACGTGCTAGTGGCGGAAGTTAAGTGCTCCTTTTTGGGAGATGAGAGATGGAGTCTTGAGTCTTCTGGCTGACAGTCCCATTGCGTGGGAATTTCTCAGATTGTGTGCAAATGCTTTGTTAGGCTAATGTATCAGAAGAATGGACATGTATTTTCATTTCCTTCAGCTCACTTTCAAAAGGGGACTGGTCCTGCTTTCAAAATAGATAACATAAGCATCTATTGCCAGGGGAGGATTGAAACAGTGATCCTGATCTGACACAGGCATCTATTTTTGACATTCAGGGAGGCACTCAAGTCTGAAAAAAGGTCTGGTTTAACACATTCCTTTCACCGGCTTTTCCTTTTGCTGTCAGGTCTTACTGCTGAGACTTGAGTTAGTACTGTTTGGTGTGTTGCATGTTTTACTTCAAGTAAGATGTAGAAATCTCCTGTTGCATTGTAGGTTCTGCCATGAAAAAAATCCAGCTCCGTACACTGACAACCGTGAACCTGATTTAGAGATACTTACCTTCCGTGTGTGCTTCAGAGGGAGCGTAGTTGCGTGGTTCAGGGCCATGGGCTCTTTTGGGGAGTGTTGAAGGCTGGAAGCGAGGTAATGTAGTGCTGAGTTGTGAAGACTCTCAGTCCTTACATACCTCCAGAAATTTGGTGTTCTTCATCCTTTACCAGTTCTGTCTGTTTCAAAGTGGTTTTCACAACAGAGTCTTTAGTGACTTGCTTTTTGAGGCAGGGCATGCTTGTCATTTAGGACATCTAGCCTCGATGTTTTTCTAGGGTATTTTTCAGTGTAAGTGCAAAGGACACAAATTGGCACAAATAAATTAATAGTTTTGTTTTAAGGCAGGTCATTTTGAAGGGAAGAAAAGTCTAGACAAAGACATAAATTAGTTAAGAAACTGTCTTGGGTAAGTATTTCATCAGTGAAATTGGTCTTTGAGTTAATAAAACCAAGTTGCTGGAGCTTTCCACTTAGGTTTAATGAATCTTTGTGCTTCTGTTTGTCATTGCTTCAGTGGTGAATAAGATCAGTTTCTGCATTAATAAGTTGTTCTGCTTAAATTTATATATATTTAAATGGGATGCTCAACTTGATGATTCTAGTTAAACTATGTGAACTACGTAGTCCCTGTAGAGTATGTGGCATGAGCTGTGGTCACCAACTAGTGGGTGGAAAGACACTGAATAAGGTTTAATACTGTGGCTGTTGACATGCACCTAAACCTGGAATAGCCATGAGAGCAGGCCAGAGCATGTGGTGAGCTGGTATTAGGAAGGAAAGACCCTGTCAAGAGGATGTTTCCATCAGGAGCTGTATGGCTTCAGGAAGGTTTGGCTTGCCTGCCTTTTTTGTTTTATTTTGTATCTTTCCTGCAACTGCTGTGGGCAAGTAGCTGAAAAGAAATCCCAGTAAGCAATTCATGAGCTAACAAGAACTAAAATGGTATTGGTAAAACAGGCTGTCTCTGTCTCTCTTGCCTTTTCTCCCACTGGCCTCCTCTAATAGGAGATTTTTAGAACTTCAGTGACTAAAAACCAAATGCCCCCTCCCTAAAACCTCCCAAACTATACAGGAGATACACAGCTCTTCTAGTGGCTACAGCCCATCCTATTAGGAAGGCCTTGAAAAGCGAGGCTGATTTTCCTTTCTGGCTCTGTAGCCTGAGTTCAGGCATCTGACCAGAAGCCACTGGGGTTTGGGGCATTGTCTGCCCATTGGTTGAGCTCCCAGAACTGTGTCCTCTCCCACTGGTGCTCCCAGGCTGCTGGTTTCTTGGCGTGTACCTGCATCCTGACAGCTGTGTGCAGTGAGTCCTGGGAAACGGTAAGCCTCGTTTGCCCTGATGATGAAGGTAAAGACACTTGTCAGCTACTATAAAGGCACTTGCATGCTTTAAGTATTTCTGATGTGTTGGCAAGAAATTACAGGTGCAAAATTACTTAGCTGGTGTCAAAGATAAATGCATATTTTCTGCCAGTCAGTGTTACTTGTAGTTGGCTATTCTTGTCAACTGAAAAGTTTAATTTTTCAGAATATAGTTTCAGCTCTTGTATTAATCTGAAGACTTTTATGTCCAAGATAAAAACGAGAACAAATTTGAAAAGCCCCCACACTTAATTTTATTCATTTTCTCTTTATGGATGGATTGCATTTATTGTATGCTTGTCATTCTTACAACAATATTAGTAGTATGTGGTGTATTAATTGAGAGTGTTGGAGATGCAGTGGAAGTCAAAATTTAATTTCTCAGGTTGAGATTTGTTACTGAAACTCTGATAGTCTTTATATTGATCTCTGGCATGGAGATTGCAATTCCAATTTCTAGTATTTTTGAATGGATATGTTTGTAAATGCTAAGCATTCTCCAGAGCTGTAGATATAATCCATCTTAAGTTTGGGATAGTGTAAAATGAATCAACTCCCAGTTAAAATCAATAGAATACTATATTGATGTCTGTCTGAAAATTCCCCTCTGTAAGTAATTGGGACTGTTTGACTGAGTTTTTTTTAACCTGTTTGTTTATGAAGATCCTGAGAAGTTTATTTGGAGGAATTTCCACCATCTGTCTTAGTTCACTCTTACAGTTAGTAGCCTAGAGGATAAGAAAGAAACAACCTCTTACATCACAACACAGCCTGTGGCTCTCCCTCCAGATGAAGATTTTTTTATTTTAATGGCTCATTGATGCCAGGAGCAGACTGGAACAGTCTGCAAGGTCCCTATCTGGGACTAACTTTCCATTTCTCATGTTTACTGTTTCTGTGCTTTCATGTAGATTGCTGGTTTGAAGCCTTTTTATGGTTAGGCCTCTTGATGCTGCCTTCTCCACAGTCACTTGGTGTTGTCTCTTCTGTCTTTGCTGCCATCATCTTGCCAGTGTGGGGCTCAAGGTGAGCACAACAGCAGAGCTTATTGTGTGGTATGCTGCCGGATGTCATTCTCAGCCAGGGGTCCCTGCTTTAGCTGCTGTATTTCCTTGGCTAGGATGTTGGTATTGCATTGTGAGGTGTCAGTATAGAAATTGATGTTGCTTGGGCCTTGGCTGGTACCTTTTTTTAGTTCTGAGTCAGCTCGTGATGGGAACAATGGGAGACTGGTCTTCAGGAACCTGTGTGTGGGCTTCCCCATCCGTTCTGTTCCCAGTTTGCCGTTTATATGTCAAAGACTGTTTTTATTTTGTTAGGGTAACCACGTTTGTACTTTGGCTGGCCTGGCCAGGTGGTGGATGTGATGTACACACTAGTGACAACAGAGCTTGAAGGTAACTTTTGGATTTGCACAAGATTTGTGTAACTGAATGTGGGAAGGAATTGGTGTGTTCTTGACAGGAGGCCCTTAGCTCTAGCAGCCTGGTGGCCTTTTGGCCTCACAGTAGGCTTTGTTTGTTCAGGCTTTTTCCTGGTAAGAAATCTAGCTGTTCTGGGTTGTTTCTTTTGGAGTTACTTTTTTTGGACATTAATTGAGGTTAGTTGCTCTCATGTTTGTTTTACATGAATGGTGGTTGTAGTGCAAAGTTCTTCCTTGAATCAGTATCTCATGAAATTAAAACTGGCATACAGTATTTGGAAATGTTACTTTGAAAAAGATTTATCTTGAGTATTTTGGATCATTTTACTCATTTATGTTATATTGCAAGTTCACTGAAAAGATAACAGGATTCACAAAGAATATCTTTGCAAGCAGTTTTTAAAATTGGGATCAGAACCCTTTTTAAAGCTTGAAAAATTGGGGTTTTTTTATCAAATCAGTTTTAGCTGGTGTGACCTGCAAAGCATTCATGTAGATGGTAAATGAAGTTGGCTGAAAGGAATTTGATAGCATGGGTAATTGTGTAACTAAAATAACTAGTGATAGACTAGTACATTTTACTCAGTACTTCCTCTGCTAAATTTCCTGGGTTGATTCAGGAAGAAAGTTGTATCCTCTGCTAGATGGGTAATCCCAAAAGCCCTGGGTGGATTAGACCATTTTTGCTTGTCCAAATAGCTCAAACTAGTAGCAGTTAAATGGCACTAACTCGTTAAAGTGAGAACAAAAACAATGTGCTGAGCTTTTTCAGTAGCATTTTACAACTTTCAACAGGGTAGTGTTCAGTGTGGAGCTTGTTTTTATACTACATATTCTATTTATAATGTTTAATACTACATCAGCAACACTGCTTTGGCCTTGGTTACATACAGGAAGGAATAAAATTTATTAGTGGCATGCTGACTTTTTTGGGACCTTCTGTACTTGTTTTCTGTGAATATTTCTGTTTTCTGCAAGTAAGTACAAGATGACATGCACCTGTATCACTAGAATGAAACATTGTTATTTGTTGGGTTTTTTTTAATCTGATGAGTTACATTAGCATAAAGTTCATGTAGTTACAATACAGAGCCCCCACTTTTAATCCATGCATCAAGAGCAGTGGGGGAACTGTAGCATTGGGGAATGAAGGGGAAAGCATGGGAATGTTCTCTATGTTACTTTGTCAGGAAAAGATGCAAAAGGAAGAGTATTTGTTCTGTACATAGCATGTTGAAGATCTCGTTATAGAAAGTTTAAGACATGTAACATTACTCGCGCGCCTAGCATTGAGAATTGCAGCTTTCCTCTCTTTAGACAAGTATAAGGTATAAGCTGTCTTCTTGAGCTTTTGTGTTTACTTTATTACAAGGGAGTATTGAAGAATTCAATAAGTACCTGCAGATCTGACTATGGAATTATCTAGAAGCAAACCAGAATGATTTATCACATTTTTTTATAGCTGTAGAAAATACAAAACCACCATTTTTTTCTATTCATTGCATTCATGTTCTTCATGCATTGCCTAAATACCAGACCATTTCAGATGATTTGTTCAGTGTCTTAGTTTGATCCTGAAAGACGTTGTGTGTAATAAGAAGCATCAAATTGTAGTGTCTCTCTAACATGCTTGTCTAATTTAGTACTACATTACTTGAAAGCCCCTTCTTCTTAGCTTTTTCTACTTTTGGCACTAATTAACATTTAGGTGTTTCATGATCATTTCTTTGGTTGTTTTGCAACATGAAGTTCATATCTACTTAGAGAAAATAATCACCAATTTACTTACACAATGTGTATAAATTAACCGACTTTTGTTCTGTCTACATTTATATGCAGTCAGGAAACCAATTTATTTATGCTTTTCCCTGTAAGGTATTATAATCTGTAAGCAAGGAGAAGAATATTTTCAGCTGTGTATATGATATCAAGACCTCAAAGAAAATGCTGCTTTTGATGGGATTTTTATGTTTTGACATGTTCAGTGTGAATACCGAGAGAAGTATGAACTAGTTGGGACAGAAAGTAATCAAGAATATTTTAATAAGGGATGCTGACATGTGTATGGGAATTTCTGCTGGGATTTATATGTTTATTGAATTTTAAAAAGTGGGAATACAAAAGAATATTTGCTTTAGATCTCAGAAGCAGAACCATCTGCAGCAGTGACTTCCTGAAAAACTTGTGTCTGTTGTTTTAGTGGGTGGGAGACCATCAGCTTTATATGTTATTCTGTACTGCTGTGTCTTGCCTACTTCTTTATCTGTGGGATTTTTGTGTCATATGTATGTGTCAAAACATATTATGAGAATGAATTAATGTCTTATTTGTTCAGACAGGTGGAAATACTAAATTGTGGCTGAAAATCTTTATTCCCCTAATATTTTGACAATATTAGCAGGTTTTGTATCTCAAATATAATAGCTAAAGGAGCATTTTGTTGTTGAATTAAAGGGCCCCTTCCTGTTTTATTTAGATTGTCTTTTAAGTAAGATCTTAAGTAAGATTATCTTTTAAGTGCTGCGGGAAAAAAATATTAGAAATTACTCTTTGATATTAACCTTGTGTGTTGCAATTACTGCAGTAAGGAGAAGATGTCCTTATTTGATCAAATCAAGTTATGTGTATGTGTAGGAGAAGGAGAGAGTGGCCTGTAGTGTGACTAATAGCTAGGACTAGATACACTGATTTAACAAATCGTGTTTCTCTACATTGTACTTTCCTTTTAATAATGTCCTGACATTGTTAGTCAGTGTCTTTTGCAGTCTGAAGAAGTAGAATGTTACTCTCTCAAAGCAAGGTATGCTGTAGGAAGCTAAGGCTACCTGTTCAGGATACTAGTATGGGGTGTGCCGTCTGAACCTGGTTGGTGGGATAAGAGGTAATGACATCAATGCAGTTCTGACTCTGTCACAGAAGAAAGGCAGATGATGGTGATGAGATTAAGTATCAAGGTATAAACTCATAGTACATTTAAAAAAAAAATCATGTCAGACGTGTGTATAAATATATTGTATGTTTATATAAAATGTTTATAGAAAGACACATAGATGAGCTTCTAGGGTAACTCTGACCAGTGTATGGGTCCAATTGTAAACACGATCATGAGATGCCAAGCCCTGTCCAGTTAAGACCTGTGTTTGGCTAAGGGGAAGGGCTTAAAAATCTTCATGCCCTTTTCCAGAAGCTCCAGTTCCTCCAGCCTGCCCTTGAATGTCTCCTGCTGCAAGCTAGCCCTTTCTCACTGGTCAGGCGCTGTTTGCCTTCCTGCAAATACCTTCAAGAAAACACTGTTGGCTCTTTAGCTGCACCATCAGTTTACTAGGAGGAGCAGGGCAGCATTTCCTTCCTACTTTATATGTGAGTGAAAGTGTTATTTAGGCCAATCTGTTAGGCAGGTCTGCCTCATGTAATATCTTGGTGTATGATAGATGTTGTACTGAGAAAAAAATTAAGGACCTGTATCTGTTGATATACTAAATTATTAAAGTGGATGTGAGCATCAGATTTATGCAATACACTATGGTGCATGAAAAAAAGGTTTAATTGACTTCAGTCTTTAATTATTTAAAAAGGATGAGGTTAGAAAATGTGATCAGCTCTGCCTGCTCTCTGCATTAATAGCCTTCCATTGTTCTTTACTGTATAAGGGTTGCACTGGGGATTAGCTTTATAGTTAATAGTCTCAAGTTTGACAGTCTTAAGTTTGACAGTCTAGAATGGGGGGATAAATAAGAAAATATTCAGCAGTTTGAGTTTAGTAGGATAACACCAACGTGTAACTGCCTTTTAGACTGTCAGCACAACTGTCCGTCCCTTTTGGTCTTGCGTGTAGTTGACATAGTATGCATAGAGAGGCATACCAAGACACTGCAGGAGTTAATCTTAAACCTTCTCGTTGCTCCAGAACATTTTAAACATGTATTTTTTTTCCCTTTACAGGAAATGACCTAGAGGCCTTACAAATACATTTGTGCATTTTTGTTCTGAGTCTCCAATTGAGGGCAAATGCAGTCTGGAAGCACCACTTCTTAATGTTACAACGGAAACAACTACCTCAACAAACAAGGAAAGGGAAAGAAGGCTTGCAATAATAAATACTCTGATTTTTAATAGTGTACACTTGCAAAGTCTTCTGTAAACAGTCCAGATTATTATTTTTTTCCCTCCAGTATTAATAAGAGACACTACAAGTAAATGAATTTGGCAGACTGGATCTGTCAAGACGTTTGAAGATATTTGATCTGCTGACGTAAGGATTTGTTTTTTCAAGGAGGGAGCCTCTGCACTGCTTTTAGAATCGCTGTTGATCGGTGGTTTGCTCCACTTTCCCTGATATTACTAACAGGAAAATCATATTAAGCTATTGCTTCTAAAACTGTTATTTGCATTGACAAAAATAACATCTGTAGACTTAACAGCAAGTGATGACAATATGCTCGTGAGGAAATTGTAGGCAGTAGTTTCTCTGCTCCAGCATTGCTTTTCTGTGTGCAGAGTGGAAAACCAAACAGGAAACAGAGCATTATTAAGATAGATCAGCTTGCTTTTTGACTACAGTTTTAACTGCAGCAGGGCTGCACCGAACACTGAAAATACAAAGTCAGCAAATCTGCTGCCTTTCTCACTGCTGATACAGATTATACGGACGCTTGCCTTTTTGAAATGCCTTTTGTGAAGCCTATGTACACAGTCCTCCACTGTTACTGTACGTAACTATATATTTGGGGAAGAAATTTGACAAGTGATTGTTAATTCAAGGGATCTTTGAACAAGCACTCACTTATGTATTGCTGTAGTGCACAAGAAAGCAAAATGGACTATAAGCGGCGCTTTTTGCTTGGCGGGTCCAAGCAAAAAGTGCAGCAACACCAGCAGTATCAAATGCCTGAGCTAGGCAGGACCCTGAGCGCACCGCTGGCATCTGCATCCCCAGCATCCCCCTTGGTCTCCTCAGCTGCTGCAGGCAGCTGCAACCACCCTGTGTCCCATACAACTCCGATTGCAGACATCCAGCAGGGGATCTCCAAATACCTGGATGCACTCAATGTGTTTTGCCGTACAAGCACTTTCCTTACAGACCTTTTCAGCAGTGTATTTAGGAACTCGCACTATTCGAAGGCAGCTATGCAACTGAAAGACGTGCAGGAACATGTCATGGAAGCAGCAAGTCGACTCACAGCAGCAATAAAACCAGAAATTGCAAAAATGCTGATGGAACTGAGTGCAGGAGCTGCAAACTTTAAAGATCAAAAAGAGTTCAGCCTACAAGACATTGAGGTAAGTTACTTTGGGGGCTTGGGGGGGATACTGTTTTGAGTGTAAATTTGTATCATTCCTTCTTAGTTGGACATCTCTGTAAAATCACTTCGACACCAAAAGTTCCCTCTGCTTTGCTTTGTATTTATGGACTGTGCTGGTTTTCTTGAAAGTAGTAAGTCATTTGCAGTGCCAAACTTCCAGCTATGTTGAATTAGGTATTTAATAGGTATTTCTGTATAAGAACTTGAACTCTATTTAAAGATTTCATGAAATAAGAAACACAAGGTACAATTATATTGTATCACCTATAAATTTCTAAATGGTAATCTTCTATATTATTTAATCTTAAAACCAGCAATCCAACAACCTCTTTATTCTTGGGGGAGACTATGCTTAGTTTAAAAATAATAATGCAAAACAAGAACAAAAACCCCCAACCAACAAAACCAGCACCCTGCCCCTCCAACCTGCTAGTTAGAAGTTTTAAACAATTTTCTGGTTTATGTTAGCTAATATTTCTAACAGTATTACGCCATCATATTCTAAATCAACCTATATGCTCCTTAGTATTAAGTGTTCTAAGAGGAAACCTGAACGCTGGGAGCAGCGTATTGTCATCAGTGTTTGTGTAAAACTGCATATTACGTGACTAGTGGTTGAGATTGGTGTGAAATCACTTTTTATCACTCTTCAAAGCATTTTTGTGTTTTTGAGCTGTTGTGCTTAGAAGAAAAATACCATGCTAGACAGAGACATTTTACATTTTGTGTTGTAAAAAATTTGTCCTGGCTTTGCTATTATTTCCATACGTTGGCAGCAAGTGCCCAACAGCTGGAATTTGAAGGGTCTGAAGTTAAAAAAGGATCCCCAACTCTCATTGTGCCTGGCTGTGTATTTCTGGGTATTTCTCCTGTAGTAAGTGTCTTAACTATGTAACAGGCAGTGTTAAGTGGCAGTCACAGATGAATCCCTGGTGTTTTAAGTACCTCCTTGTGTTTTGACATATTTCTTTACTTTACAGCAGTTGTTGCGAAGTTATCCTGAGTGGAAAACTGATTTTTTGAGTTCTCCTATTTTTTATGTAGATTTCAGGTAACTTTGTAAGGATGTTATTTATGTACACAGTGTATATCTGCTTTCTGTAACTGCACAACTTACGGATGAAGTAGTTAAGTAGAATATTATTTGTAGTACATAACTGTAGTGAGAAATATGCCTGTTTTCAGTGTTGTATACTTAGTAAAGAGTGAATTAAGATTTGCTATATGTATGTTACAGTTGTCTTCTGTGGACTGGTATTTTTGAAGGCAATCTAATAACATCACTGTTTTTAGCTATAGTATCTGTATACTGCTTTTATAACCCTGTCAAGCAATTCTATGTGCTAATTCAGACTCTGTCCTACACACTGCATAGAGAGTGCTTCTTCAGCAGGGAGTTCAACAGCAAAGCAAACCATTGTTTGCTTAAGTTTGCTGTGTGTCCTAACAGCTTAAAGGAAAGGTAGAGAAACTTGCTTTAGTCCCTGCTTTACCTGTATAGACCTAACCCATATTCCTGAGCAACATGTGCACCTGCCATGCTCTTCTCAACAGGTAGCTCTGTGGTAGGAACAAAAGTAAAGAGGATGGAGACAAAACCAGCTGGATTGCTTGGTTCTGGTTTTGGGCATATCTTGTAGAAATTGATCATTTGTCATTGTACTTTTACCATAGAATCCCAGATCGGTTTGGATTGGCAGGGCCCTTAAAGCTCATCCAGTTCCAACCCCCTGTCACAGCAGGGACACCTTCCACTAGGGCAGGTTGCTCCAAGCCCTGTCCAGCCTGACCTTGAACACTGCCAGGGATGGGACAGCCATGGCTTCTCTGGGCACCCTGTGCCAGCGCCTCACTACCCTCACGGGGAAGAACTTGTGCCTAATGTCTGATCTAAATCTCCCCTCTTCCAGCTTAAAACCATTCGTCCTGTCACTACAGGTCCTTGTAACAAGTTTCACTCCAGTGTTCTTGTAAGCCCCTTTTAGGTATTGGAAGGCTCTGCATCTTGCATACGGTTTTTTATTTTAAAAACAAACCTTAAGATTCACAGGAATTTTTGTGTAGTGAGGCAAGTATTATGTTCTGCTTTAGCTTTAGGACCAGCAAAATTTGAGGTTTTGACACTGACTCAAATGGTGGTTTTGTAAATCAGCCAGGGAGCAGGGTTTAGATGACTTAGGTGTATGGACAAGCTAGTTGGGTGATTGTTCCCAGGAAGCAGTTATCAGTGCTCACTGTCAAAATGGACCTTAGCAGGTCAGTATAGAGAATATATTTAAGTTTGTAGATAACTTGGAAAGCATATGATACAAGTATGCTGGAAGACCTGCTGAATTAGAAATAATCTTGAACAAATAAGTTTTCGGTTTGGGTTAGAATTCAGAGGGGAAAATGCAATGTTACAATGTTTAAAAGGACATTTTCAGCCTCAGAAGTGAAGGCCCCTGGGAAGCGGTTCTGAAGAACTGTTGTGTGGCTTATGGTAGTCATATGTTGAGTAGGAGTCAGTATGTGTGGTTGCAAATAATAAATCAGTGTTGTTGATATTGTGCAGAGAGGCAGTTGTCTTGTATTTAACACGACTGTAACCTGCAAGAACCATGAAAGAAGCATTCAACTCTCTTCATTGGTTATTATGGCCTTAAATAAAGCAGTGGCCCCATGTACCACTGTTGTAGTAGTTAGAGAAATAGTGAGCAACTGAAGAGACACCAGAGAATAACGAGTGCCATCAGACATCCAGGAAATAGGACTTCAGAGGACAAATTGAAAGGACTGACCCTACAGAAAGAGAAGAGGAGAGGAAAATCAGAATTGTTCAGGTATGTAAGAAGCTGCAAGAAGATGTGGTATTGTTTTGTTGTTTATGTCCACTTAAGGTGGAGCAAGAAGTAATGAACTTAAATTTCTGAAGGCAAGATTCATATTAGATGCTGTGGAAATACTTTGTAGTGTTAGTGAAACACTGACGTGGATTGGTACAAAGGGTAAGGAGCCTACATCATGCATAACTTACAGAACAGGTTAAACCTGCATGTAACAAAACTAACCCAGGTGAAATTGCTCCTTGCTTGAGACAGTAGGGTGACCTTTGAGAGCCTCTCCAACTCTGTCTTTCTATGATTTGAAGACTCAGCTATTTATGCTGAAAATTTTAATTTAAGAAAGTGTGGCTTAGGATTTTTTCCCTGTATCTGTAGAAAATTTAACATTTTTTGAAACTATCGCCAGTATTAAAAAGTTTACAATGGAAACAGAAAAACATGAAGGGCTTGCCTGATTTAATCAGAATTCACTGACCAGGGAAACTGAGGGCAAAAGAGTGTGACAGCCAGTGTAATTGTTTCCTTAGGAAATACAAGGGGGAAATGAAGTAGTATCTGAAATCGCTTTTGTATCTTCTGTAGTGAAAGAACTTACAACTCTGAGAGAGAGTTGAGTGACTTGAGTGATGGTTGAATGTCTGAGTGGCAGCTCAACGATATCCTGTGAAGAGGTACTCCAGACCCTCTTATTTGAGGGATTGAGTCTGGTATTACAGAAGCAGTGGAAGGTGAGTTGTACTTTCTGGTAGGGTGAGAGGACAGAACCCCAAGTTCCTGAGGAGGACATGAGAACAATGCTTTTTCTATGAGCGAGCCCAGCTAAGGGAGACACACTTTTCCTAAGCCTGCCTCATCAGAGCCAGTATGTCTTGAGGAAAAATGAGAAAAAATAAGCAGAGCAGGTTTGTCTTTAGAAATTTAGCAGAGAGCTATAGCTTTTTTATAGTGCCACACATTTTTATCTAGTGTAGTGGGCTTTAGCCCCCAGGGCAGGCAATATCAAGAAAACTTCAGGTTTTGATGAACACGCTTGGACTTGGACTACAAAAAAGGTGGTGCAGCCTGGACTGTAGTAGCAGTGGATTAGGGTTTTAATTCATTTACTGTTATTTAGTGGAACAAAGCTTGTTAGTTCAGAGCTGTCTGCTAGGATGTGGAAGAAGATGGCTTCTCTTGATCAAAGTATTGGTAACAGATGGAGTTTCCCAAGGTTTCTTAATTTCAGAAATGCAAATGCTGAGTTTTGTTTTCTGCCTTTCATTTCCTCTTTCAAGAAACTTTGAATTCTCAGGTGTTTTGTGCTTACATGGGTGAGAAACAGGTTGGAAATCAAGGGGGAAAAGAGTTCATTTTATGTTAAGTTTTCCAGCTCTGTTGTAAGCTGGAAGAAAGCAGCAAAACTGCACTCCTGTTAATAAAAGTGCTAAAGGAAATCCGGGGGGGAGGGGTGAAATTAAAACTGGAAAAGAGTTTGTGTATTTCCTCATCTTCTGTGAAGTTTTGCAGCAGCCTCAGTACTGCAAAATGTGAAGAATGAATCTTGGTTTAGCTACATGGGGCTTGTGTGTTGTCTTAGAAGTGGTAGTAATGACAGAGATGTACATGCTGCCTTCCTGAACAAGAGGGAAACATGAATGGGCACAGGATGTTTACTTGGGTACTTGTCTTTGTACTAAGCAGAATTAATGGTTTTTTGGCTTTTAGCTGTAGAGTAAATGAAGATTTTTGATCAAGAAGCTTGTGGAACAAAAATGGCTAAGTAAATACAAAACACATGCTGTCCTTAGCAAACCTTGTAAAGCACAATTTTAAATACATTTTTAAAAACTATTATTATCTTTGCTGTTATTTGCAGGGATTGGCTTCAGACTTTCTCAAGTTGAGAAACTGTCAGTAGCAAAAAGCTGCTTCAGATCAGTAGAAAATTCTGTGGCTTGCTGCAGTGCCGTTGTCCTCTTGTCTTGCTCTGCAGTCTCATGGTCTGCGTTCAGATCTGTTAGCATTGTCTTTAGAAATGCTTCGTACTACATTTTAATGGCTTTTTATTTTTAAAATGCTTAACAGTGAAATGCTTTTTTGCTAAATCATAGTTACTATTTTAGTAGCTGCCAATATCAGATTATCACTACTGGTTGACTGTTAGCAGAAATCTGCCAGGTTGCCCATGTGTGCTAATAGCATAGCTGTAATTCTGCTGGAATCTAGTTTGTCTTGTAGGTACCACTTCTTTAATGAGCAGAACTGTGTCTTCCCTTGGAGGTGTTTTGGTCATGAAATCACTCTTGCAAACTGCAGGGCACTGCTGCATAGTAAAAATGAATAATATTCTGCCCACTTTCAGTAATATGTGGGAAAGGGTGCAATTTCATCATCTGGTACACCAGTTTGAGTCATACCTCCTTGTTAGCTTCATTATGTTGCTATTTTAAGCTGACTCTTAAGTGGGTAGATGGGTTGTGCACAGGCTTATCATTACCCAAGCCATTAAGAGCCCTGTTAAGGGAAAAGGAGGTAGTAGGAAACCACTGAAAAGTGTGTTGTGGTGTTTTGGTTTTTTGAGTGTTTTGTTTGTTTAGGGAAATAGCCCTTCCCCCCAAATAAAAACTTCTGCTATGTAAGATGGTACTTGGAACTGCAGGTCAGCGTTTGCATGAAGTATGGAAGGCTGACGCTGATTGTTAACTTTATTTGTGGCAGTGTTCTTCTTTTAAAGAACCTGTTGTGTAAGATTTGTTTGCCAGGGAATTTGCAAACCATCACTGTTTAGAAATGAATTCAGGCAATTTTATGTGTGCACTTTGTCCAGCAAAATACTCCAAAGTTGATTGTGTGCCCGCATTATGAGAACGGTACAGGACAGATTAACCTAACACTGCATCTCTACCTGATGCTTCTGTTTGTAAGTAACCAGTTTGATTAAACTCATCACCTGTTTCAGAGACAAGGAATTCTGAAGTGAGACTTCCCCAAAAAGTCCCATTGCTTCCAACTTTCCTAAACAGGAAGACAGACTTCCTTTAGGTAAGGCTATTCCCTGCTGAGATAGATAAGTATCCTGCCTTGGTAACGTTAAGGAAGTCAAGATGCTAGAGCTGTATTTCTTGGGACAAAAAGCTTGCAAGCTGAAGACTTCATTGTATGTGCAACATAAATTGTTCTAAGCAATGGCTTAAGAAAACACATCACTATCAAGAAGTTATTAGTTGACACCTGTGATGATTTCACTTTGTTTTTGATTACTGCATGGTCTCTTAGTCTTTAGGTTTTTAGTTTGTTCTTACTGTGGTCTACAAGTAGGAGAGTTAAACCATTCTGCATGGGAAAGTAGGAAAAAATAACCTTGCTAAAAGAGATGGTGGTGTCTCCGTCTGTGGGAAAAAAAAAAATCCATGTGCAAATACTGTTCTGCAAGCTTTGCAACAGAGATTTAGTGTATTGCTTTACACACTTTGGTAACTGCTGGCTGACCTTGGCTGTGTTTGTTAAACTGTGGTGGTCATACTTCTTTCTCCAGTTAAGACAGTTTCAGCTTTTCAGAAGAAAACCTTCAAGATGTGAACTTTAAAGCAAAGTGAGTTTGGCATCTGCAGTGAGTATTTAATAGTGAAAAAATCCTCCACCACTTGGATTTTATTTAAGCAGTTAATACCATCCTTTCCCATTTCTGAGGAAGACTGAAGTAGATTATTTTTGTAACAAAATAGGAGTTCAGTTAAGCAGATGTTACTATTTATCTTTACTGTTTAACTTTGTAAATTATACTAGGAATGTTGTATGCTACCACTTAAAAAAACCAAAATTATTTGTTTATTTTGAGCATTATTCCCAGGCAGGGGAAACTTTAACCTCTGTACCTTAAATATTCTTTGAAACTTAATCGGCTTGAAATTCATAATGAGTCCTAGTTTCTTCTTCCCCTGAGAACTGCATTGTTCGTACACAGAAATATTCAGATCACCAGTTTTCTTATAAATATTTCTAACCTTGTAGCCTGGAAAGTTTGAGGGTTTTTTTTTTCATTTTATCATTTGCTGCCAGCTTTTTTAATAAGGCAGACTCCTTTCAGAGGTCAGTCAAAATACTAAAAATGTTTAATTTCATGCCTTGTACAAAGAAGGGAAATGATTAAACCAGAATGGAATGTCAAAAGGAGTCCGGATGCAATGGAAAATAGCATTGCCACCACTGATTCTTCTGAAGTAGATAGTTNTGAGGGTTTTTTTTTTCATTTTATCATTTGCTGCCAGCTTTTTTAATAAGGCAGACTCAGAGGTCAGTCAAAATACTAAAAATGTTTAATTTCATGCCTTGTACAAAGAAGGGAAATGATTAAACCAGAATGGAATGTCAAAAGGAGTCCGGATGCAATGGAAAATAGCATTGCCACCACTGATTCTTCTGAAGTAGATAGTTAATGCATATAACTGTTCGTGTGACTACAGAGTCTTGCCAGAAAGATCATTGTGTCTGAATATTTTTATTCCAGAAGAATGCAGCTGAAAATAAGCCCGATGATTTATTTGCCCCAAGGCATAATGGCTTTGTACATTATCTATGTATCTTATGATTTATTCCTAAAATGGAATTCTAGTCTTCTTTTAATCAAAGTCAAATATACATTTTAAACCACTGTGTGTGACAAACTCAAAAAAAGAAAAAAACCCCACTCTGAATAGCTTTTAAATACTTTCTGCAGTAATTTGGAAAATACTTGCTTTGCTGCATTGTAGCTGTGCTTTGTGGTAAGCTTCGGTTTGCTTAAAAGAACGTGAACCCGAAGGTAGATGAAGTGCTCCTGTTTGTGCTGCTTTTGCTTTCCAGGTTGTCTTGCTGGATGGCTGCACTCTTGTCTGGTCTTCCATGTGTTGTGGCTGTGCCTAAATACTCAAGTGGTGTGATCTGATTTGTTTGTAGTAAGTAAGGCATATGTTTGGTCATAATTCTGATTAGCACTGGTATGACAGAGGGAGATAGATGGGGAAGGAAATGTGCAGGGGACAGCGATCTGGGATGCAGAGGTGGGACCTTCTTCCTTGGCACAGTGCTGGTGTAGCCCTCAGCCCAGTGAGTATGGGAAGGCATCAGCAGCCCTTCGCTTCCCTGCTTTTCCTTCGACTTTCCAAGTGAGCACTCCATGACCCATTTCAGTGAAGTATTCTGAAGAGATTTGTGCCAGCGTTAGCAGTTCCTGTCAGACAATGTGAGCTACAGGGCTGCAGCTTTGTGCATTCTGCAGTCACTGTTACATTCTAAAAATGGCACTGTGTTGTCACTGCATTATGTGGCAAAATGCTTTCATGCTAATTGCTGGTTATTGCTCTGCTTGGAAGATAACCTGCTGGATTAAACTTCTCTGATTTTAATGAGACTGTTTTAAAATTATTCAGGCTTTTGTTTTGCTTTGGGTTTTTTTAGCATAAATTCAGTAAGGTCTATGTGCAAGAGAGTTTTGCTGTTGACTTTGTCCTTGTGGTAATGTATTACTCCCCTTTTTGTATTGTTTCATGTGCTTGGTATTGCTAAGTAACTGAATGAGTTTTTCATTCTTCAAATAACTGTAACTTGAGTGCAGAAAAATGACATGGGATCAGTGGGATCACCCTTTAATTCATAGAAACCAATGTTTGCTTGCTGATTACCTTATTCTAAGTAAATGGTTAAATGTAAAATGTTACTTACAACCTGAAGAGTTATTTTCATAGGAAAAAGAAGATTGGAGTACCCCAGACACTGAGCAAAGGAATTAGAGAAACTTCTGTGAAATTCTCTACTTTCTTGAAAAGGGTTTGTTTCTTCTCCTACAGGTACTTGGGCGATGTTTCTTGACGGTGATGCAGGTCCACTTTCAGTTCCTGTCACAAGCTTTGCAGAAGGTCCAGCCAGTGGCACACTCTTGCTTTGCTGAAGCTGTAGCCCAGGAGAGACGGAATGTTAGTGGGGCTGGAACCTCAAATATAAGCCCCACAAATGAGCTAGAAGATGCGATCAGATCATGGAGAGGAGCAGCAGAGGTATAGAGGTCTTGCTGTAGCTACATTGTATTTAGTGAAATGGCAGTTACATTTAGTGAAACCTAAATTTAGGCTGGATGCCCTAATAAAGGAAGGAAGTCTCTGTTTTTTAAGACATGCTACATTTGAAGTGGGGAGCAGGGTGCAGTTAGTTTTACCTATATGCTGATTATACCCATATGCCATTTTACCTATATATTAATACATTTCTGCCCTGTGTAAAGTTTTCTTTGTGATATATAGGGAGTATGTAAGGAGAGCACAGTGGAAGCAGCTTTTAGTTAGTAATGAATTAACAGTGTTCAAGTGTGGTTTGGCAGAAGTGGTAAAATGTTTGAAAAAACAGCAGAAAACCTGAATGAAAAATAATTTAGATTATGTCTAAAGCTTTTCTGCTTTCCATCGCACTGTTGAAGTCTGCAGACTGATAGATCAGAATGGCTTCAGACACTGCATGCACATTTTCATTGAATTCAAGTAACTTGGAGCATGGGCTTTTGAAGCCCAATTTGGCAGCACACACAGGCTTTTTATAGTCATCTTGACTGGAAATCTTGTCAAGGTTTCCATTTATCAACCTGGAGTATGCAAGGTATATGAAAGCAAACAAGTTTCTTTTAGAACTGTGAATGCAGAGGAATTGTTAGTAATTTTTACTGCAGCGTAAATTTATGTCCTTGGATAAAATAAGGATTAGGTGTAATACAGATAATTGCAACAGGTCTAATCCTGGTGTAGCTGTACTCCTTTTGCATTAAAAATAGTTATTTTATGTTTAATATACTTAGTTCCTCAAAACTCTTGCAATTTGTAGAAATGCCTTGCCATTGCTATCAAGTTTATTTAAAATGTGGTTAAAATTAAACTTGGGTCTGCAGAATCTTGAGTCCTTAACTTTCCCTTGTACCTCCTTGACAGCCCTCTTCAACCATCTTTCTGTTAATAAAACCTGTATTTTGAAATAGAGTTTAATGCAAGTATTACTCTAATCAAATCCTTCATTAAACATGCATGGAGAGAAGAAGACAAAAATACAGATTCTTCCTAGTTCCTGGAATAAAAATAGAAGAAACTTCCCAATTTTTATGGTTGCCTAAAATAACTACTCTGAAGTATTTGTGGGGGGTTTTAGGATAGCATAAGAAAAATCTGTGCTCTCTCATAATTTAGACAGGCTAATATGCAAGTCATTTTGATAGAAGTGCGATTTGAAATACTAAAATATTTCCAAATTTTAACTTTGTAGAGGAAGGCAATCCCTTATTTCCATATAAAACCAGCTTCCTTGACAGGGAATACACTGCTATTTCAGAATAAAGTTTAAGACAAAAGGTTTTGTTAGTACCTCAAAACTGTTTTCCCTTTTTAAGATTTTTGACTTGGAAAGCACTGTAATTCTGTACGTGTCAGTGGTGAGCAGTGACCATTGGCTGTAGCACCAAAAGTCCCCAATTTCAGCATCCTGCTTTAGAGCAAGACTCCTTCATAGTCCGGGAAATAAGCTTTTTCCAAGGCCTCAAATGCAGTTGCAAGCAGGCTTTTCTTTGTTTTACCCTGCTCAGTCGTGTATTATTTTACAGTTAAAACTAGATACGTGGCTTTTCATATTTTTTATTTTTAAAAATCATACTACATAAAACTATTCTCCTGCTGTGCTAAGTTGGTCTTACTGTTGTGTGGCTCTTCTCAAATCACACCACAGTAATTAACCTCGATTTTATAAAATATATCCTGTGTACACAGGAGTGTTTGTTCACATGGTTACATGTATATTCTGTGGCAAGTAATACCCTTTATGTTGGAGTTGTAAGTGTCTCCTTCAGTAATGACAGTCATGATGTGGCCTCTGTAACAAGATCCTTAGTCCTGAGAGGGAGCTGAAATGGTGACAGCAAACAATGAATTAAGTCAATAGTCAACACCTGTATGCCATACAAATGATGTGAGATTTGTACTTTCAAAGTAGCAGTAGATATTTAATAGATTATAATAAAAAATCCTTCCCACCAGGTACTGCTTCTCAACTCCTTTATAATGTTTTAAACTCTGTGTGGGTTTGGTTTTTTTTTTCCTCTATCTCTTCTTTAAAATTTAATTAAGCTTGACCTGGTTTAATGTTAAACCTCTTTACCCTGGATTTCTGTTTTGCATTACAGGCCACATCGCGACTCCGAGAAAGAGGCTGTGATGGATGTTTGGCAGGAATTGAAGTTCAGCAACTTTTCTGCTCACAAAGTGTGGCAATCCCTGAACATCAGCTCAAAGAGCTAAACATAAAAATTGACAGTGCTTTGCAGGTAGTTTTTAAAGACTGCCGTTTTCATGTTCATGTAGTACAGTCTATGGGCCAAGGAATGAAATAGGGAATGACTGTCTTACTGCATAAATATGTACCACAGGCAGCCATGAGGTATTTGAGAATTGGAATCTTATATGGTAAATGTGTGTATGCTGTAGAACTGAGTAGGGTAACTCCATGTAACCATTCTTATATATGTATCCAGATGTGATGACTGCTTGCTTACTTGCTGTTATGCCTGTGCTACCTCAACTTTTTGTTTAATGCCAGGCTTACAAAGTGGCTTTGGAGAGCTTAGGCCATTGTGAATATGCAATGAAGGCTGGCTTTCACTTGAACCCAAAAGCTATTGAAGCAAGTCTTCAGGTAAGATCTGCTAAACCTGGTCTTTTGTTTATCCCTCCTCACCTTGAAAACAGCTATTTCAAATAAATAAATTGGACTCATGTTAGGATTTTGCTAATGTCTTAATTTCTTCTAATGGATATGTTTTGTACTCCAGGGCTGTTGCAGTGAAGCTGAAGCCCAGCAAACAGGAAGGAGACAGACTCCACCTCAGCCCATTCAGTGTGAGCTGCCCACTGTACCTGTTCAGATAGGATCACATTTTCTGAAAGGAATATCCTTTAACGAGTCTGCAGCAGAAAACCTGAAGCTGAAAACGGTAATAACGGAGTACAGGGTTTAACAAATAGTGAATTCCTTAATCTTCAGAGAACAACTGCAATAGAAGTTCAGTGCCAAGCTTACATTTAAAAGCACGTATTTTTAGCCTGACTTCCTGTAGAAACAAGATCTTGATAGCATTGTAGGTCCATGCCTGCTTCTGATGACATTTAATCACCTGGAAAAATTCAGTTCTGTCTGAGAGCAGTAGAGAAATGTAGAGGCACTGAAGCTTTGGGAAAATAGATGAGTTAGGCATCAAGAAGTGCAAAGGAGCGTGAGCAGGTGGCTCAACCAGGTGTTGCCCTTGACAGCACTTACCTTCTTGGGTGCCAAATAAGTCTGGCCCAGCTTAGTACTAAGGGAGATACTTAAAGCATTTGTACCAAAGCTCCTCTTAATATCTTCTTGCAGACTTTAACCAATTCCTAAAAATAATTAAAATTGTGGAGAAGTTAACTGTATTTTCAGTGTGAAGGAATGGAAAAGATGTCCATTCAGGAGTAATTTGGGCAATTTGAATCAGCATTTTCACTTTTTTTTTTTATATTTTTTTTTTAGGATAAGCCCAGTTCCTAGTTCCTGAAAGAGTTGAAACATTCCATGCTCAAAATGCTACTTTTCTGTTATCTTTGCAGTGCTTTTTAATTAAACCATTCTGCAAGTTAAGCAAAAAACCCTGTTTTACTATTTTGGAGGAGTGTTGTGTTCCCAGTAGCAGAGATGATCTTGTATATTTCTGTTCTGCAGTTGAGCTTTTCTAGTTGTACAAGACTGCTCAGAGGTAACAGATGTTACAGTTGTCTGAAAAGCATGTAGAACAATGCTAAGTGCGTGTGGAAGCATTGGTGTTAACATTTCTGAATCGTGTATTTAGTATGACAAAATGTTTATTTTTTCAGCACACAATGCTGCAGTTGATTAAGGAAGCTGGATGCCACAATGGACTTACACCACGGGATGACTCTCCTGTTACTGAAGTACTAAATCAGGTTTGCCCTTCCACTTGGCGAGGAGCCTGCAAAACTGCTGTACAATTGTTGTTTGGCCAAGCTGGACTGGTAAGTGACTCTGAATAGGCTTAGCAAAAGAAGAGCTACATCCTGAAGAGAAACTGTGTATTTTAAAGAATTTGGAAATTAATTTCCAGGGTGTTACTTTGTGTATCTGCATTTATAATGCTGCAGCTAACTTGATTTATGAGCAAAGAGTATCCTTGTAGAATGCAAGTTGATCCATAGATGATAGGAACAGGAGAATGTCCTGTGTACTTTGCATTCTCTGTTACTAGATAGAACACAAGAATGAAACTTCTAATTCATAGTGAAACAGAAAGATTTTCCAATCTATGGATAACCATGTTAAAAAAAAAACACCCTTCCGCGCCCTTTCCCACCCCACTTTTCTCAGATTAGCTTTAAAAACTGGGATTTTTTTTCTTAATTTCCTGTCTGCTTTGAATGGAAGCTGGGTTTCCTGCCTGGCATAAACCAGGAAGTCCTCTGGCCCACGTAATGCTACCTCACATATCCAAAAGAGCCCAGAGCAATTAAACACCTTGCTGATGACATACGTGTTTAGAAACAAAACCCGTGGATTTCAGAGTGTTTAAACAGTTGCTCAGGATAGGTGCTTGGAACATACTCTGTAAGAAAATGCATTTGTGCTCCCCTGACTAATTACTGAAATCTCTGCATTTAATAAAGTGTCATTCATGACACAGATTTTTTTGGACTAATGTGAGTTTTCATTTGACTGAACAAGATGAGTGCACGAATGCAATCTGATAGGAAGAAAATGCAAGATACACCACAGCCTATGACAGTTTCTGTCAAGTATTCTTTGAACCGTCTTTAACCTACTACAATCTAAATGCTTCTTGTTGATTCATATATGAATTCTTTGTTCAAGGTGATGGCAAGCCATCAGGACTTTGTAATTAATTGTAATTTCTAATTGGAAGGATCCATATTGCTACATACTTAGTAAATGCCACATTTTTCAAACAAATCACACAGCTGATTATGTGACTTTGACCTTCTATCCTCATTCATTAAGTTACACATGTTTTGGTACTATTTACAAGGTCTTCAATAATGGTGAATGATAAATTGTAAGTTACAAATTTGTCAGGTGTTTCTACTTTAGCATTCCTTTGATATTAGATATTATTATCTGTTAGAGGAGTAGATTCAAATCATAGTGGAATTAAAGTGTCTTTTCATGTAAAGAAGGCCTAAAATCAAAGGTATAGACAACCAGTATCCAGCAGCAGTGCATCTGCTGTCAATCCTGACTTCAGGGATTCAGGGACAGGAGATAGTACTGCATTAACCACTCTGTTTAAGGAAGCTTTACAGGAGGCGTAAGAAGGTGGTATCTTTGCAGGGAAAGAAAGCAGCTGTGGAACAGTAGGATTGGTCAAATTTCTACTGAGGTGTTTTCAAGGAAAGCATATTAAATATTAAAAAGTACAAGAACTAAAAAGAAGGCTGTGGTTAAGTGGGATTGTGTCTTCACCTTACTATTGTTTATGCTAGGATGCTGGGAGGCAGCAGCAAGGGATGGGAAGTGAGATTAAGAAAGGAACTGTTTCTCGGTAGCCCCCATGGGAGTGTGCTGTAACTCAAGGGTTCTTGGCTCCTAAGTGTCTAGATGAGAAATGCCTTGGAGAATGCTGCACCTCCCGTCATTTCCTTTCCAGGGGGTTTCAGTGTTGTGCACACCCAGGCTCTGCCCTGATGAGATCTGGGGAGTGGCCCAGATGGACTCAGGATTCTGAAAATGTCTTGATGTCCCCCAGTCTAGACATAACTGGTTAGACCTGCTGGTAATTAAAGGAGCTTTATCATAACATTTATCATAACATAACATTTAGAGAGCTGTCAGCATAAAACTTACTTACACGTTCTCCCAAATGACAGTGCTGCTATATGGAATATTACTTGTGTTGAATCATGGATGTTTCCAAAGCTTTTTGCATGAACCTCAGGTTCTGAAAGTAGCAGGTTTCTATCTTCAAAGACACAGTAATGAGCTATCTTCATGCAAAATACTTGACAGCCTTCTCTCTTTCATTCATTCTCACTTTGATTTGTTACAGTCTGGAAGGGTGTGAGGGTTGAGTTTTTTCTTTATAAACTGTGTGCTGTAATTTTTTATGAGGTTCTGTTATGGTTCTGTGTAGCCTCATGCAATGGTGAGAAATTGTGATTTGCTTCTCTAAAGCATTCTTTAGGTGGAAATGGGAGAGGAAGCACCTGTAAATCAAGAACAATAGATGTCTGATGCACAGGAAGCTATCCTCTAAGCGCCCACCAGGCGGGGAGGGAGAATGTGTTTATTTTAAGTTTATTTTGTGTAGAGCTCGGATAAGTGAATCATGGGACAGAGTTATGCAGCCTTTGCTTTACAGCTTTTAGAAACTAAGCTGTCTGTAGTAGTTCAGAATTGTGTGTAAATTTGTCATTCAAATGCCAAATTTAAAAGAGAACATTACTTAACAGTCTTTAGTCTATCTTTAGTCTATCTTGCCATAGTCCTTTTAAGAACAAACTCATTAAGAGTGGAAAGCACAATGAGATGTGACTTAGTTTGCTTGGTTATTTTAGGCTTCTGTTTTTTAACATCAGAAATATTTTTTTTTAAGTGCAGTTTTTGCCTTAGCAATGTATGTTAAGACTTAGATTTTCAGATTTGGGTCAGCTGAAGAAACCTCCGTGTTTTAATAAGTGAGATATGTATTAAAATAGTTGAATTCAGAGGATGAGTAGAAATAAAACTTTGAATTGGCATTATGCAGAGTCATGAAGAGAAGGTTTAATTGAGTCTCTAGCCATCCTTTTTTGTGCTAGTACATCTCTCTATGCAAAAAACATGCATTGCAAAGCCCTAAATCTTGTAATAATGTTTAAATCCCAGATGTTGTAACTCTGACCACATGTTGAGAGATGTAAAGCTTTTAAAGGCAAATAAGGAATGGGGGGAGTGAGATGGGATAGACAGATGATGACATCCCAGCAAAGCCCAGACCATGAGCACTGCCAGGCACTGGAAGCTGATTTATGTCTCCTAAATCATAATTTTAGTTCTGACTTACAGGTCTGAGATGTAGACAGGATTTTTTCTTGGGAGTTGAGAAAATCACTCCTACGGTAATCTCTCGTTACCCCAGTTATAATTGCAATATAGCTAAATTGCAGATTACCAAATTACCTAAAATTAAGATGGTACAAATACAGGGAGAAAAAGAAATGGAGTTGCCCTGTTATTAAATGAGGTATTTTCATGAGTGGGTAATAGCATGGCTCTTTGTCACTGTGCTTAGACATGTTTTACAAGTCTGAATAAACTTGCACAAATGCTTGGAGTCAGCTGAAGCAAAATTAAGGCCTTATGCTAAAGTACCTTAAAGGTGGGAAGTAATTATGTTCAAATGTCACTGGATGGCTTTGTCAAAGCAAGAAAAGAGACTCTAAGCATTACTCATACTTCACATTTCTTCATAACCAGTAGTAGACAACCAGTTAGGAGCAGAACCAGTGTAGGATGATCACAGAAAAGCCAGTAACATCCCTTGGGGCTTATTTATACCAGAGGACTTTAGCCACTTCAAGGATAAATAGTACAGCTAATCTGCTAGTCACTGGAGCAAGAACTGCTGATGGCTGCCAAGAAGCTGCTGGTTCAGCATGACCAAAATAGGAGATTATGGAAATGATCAAAAAGGCTGACCTGTGCAGACTGGACAAAAACAGAAAGCAAGAACCAAATATGGAACTTACTATCACTGGTTTTAAAGTTTAAATGAAGCTGAAGTGAACCTGTTCCTCCTCCCTTCCATAAAAAGAAAAGTTCATGACAGAAAGTTGATTTTTCAAGACATTTATCTTCCATGTATCTTCATGATGTCATACAGAAGGCTCAGAATTCCACAAATTGAACAGTCACTTCCTTTATATAATATGGAATTAATAATAGTACAGTTCTGTTAGATAGAATAGACAGATATTGATGTGGGATTTTATAATCCCAAAAGGGAAGAGAGGCTCTTAAGAATTGTGAAGCTAAGTGAAGAGTTTCAGTGTCTGTACTACTTGTATATATCATAACATGCACTGCAGTTTAATTATTTAAAATATTCTGATAAACAGGTATTGAGGAGCTGTTAAAGTACTAATAGTGCCAAATCTCTCAAATGTTAGGGGCTGTTACATGAAGCCACTGATGGCTACCTGCTGTTTACGTAAAGTAGTTGCTAACTGCATTGTGATGCATAACTACAGTATGCAATTGAGAATAATTAAGTCCTTGAAATACAGGTTACTGTATCAAAATATGTTTTTAATTTACTTTTTAAAATAGAAATAAACTTACAATAATTGTGTGATTTGTTTTTATCTGGTTATGTTTTACACCTGCAGCATGACACATAGCTGAGATTATTGCATCTTGACTACAGTGGTGATAAAGTATCTTGAGCTAATTTTTAAAATCATTTCTATTTTCATTTTATTTGCTAGGTGGTTGTGGACACAGCTCAGATTGAAAATAAAGAAGCTTATGCTCCTCAAATAAGTTTAGAAGGATCCAGAATTGTGGTGCAAGTTCCATCAACTTGGTAAATAAAAATACTGTACTGCAGATTATACTGTTAGCTATGACTGAAATATGTAGGGGGGAAACATTGCAGTACAAGTGAAAGAGAGAATAGTAGGTAATCATAGCATATCTTCCTGAAGTTCCTTTATCTGGAACTGAGTACAGTTCCTGACAGACTGACAGTTGTACTTTTGATGTCTTTCTACTTGATCTGCCTTCGGAGGCAACGAAGAGTGGCAGTGCTGGGGCACTCAGAAGGTCTCACAAAGAAGAAGTAAAAGCTTGATGATGAAGGCTTAAAAAATAAAAAATAATAATAATCCAGTAGTATTCCTGTTATGCTTCTTCCCAGTGGGTCCTCACACCCCTTGCCTCAGGAAGACCAGGAGTTAGATGAGTTTAATATGAGAGCTTTAGCTCTTTATTTGCTGGGCTGTTCTTTAAGCACTATTGTGAACCGCAGAACTCTGTGGTCCAAGAGACTCTATCCCTGCCAGTTTAGCTGACTGCCTAGGGAAGAATGGTAGGATTAATCTGCAGTTTAGGTGAGGATTTCTTCCCTTTTGAAACAGTGATTTGGATTTAGAGCACTTCCTTTCTCTCTTACTTCAGAGTTCCTAGTGTTAGGAGTTTCAGTACAACACAGTTCATTCATCTGAATCCTTAGTGAGAGCCTGTTACTACTGGTACCAGTGGTATGTTCAGAAGTGCAAATCAACTGATAGTCTGTTTATACACATACATCTTTAATTCCTCTATAGACTGGCACTTCTTTGTTCTCTTCATGTAAATTGCTGTACTATGAAAGAACTAAAATCATGTGGTGCTTGGGCCAGGCTTTGTGTGCTCTGGAAGAGCTCCTCCTGCTGACTCACGGTGAGAGTGGCTCTGCACTCCTCTGCCCGAATTATGCCTTCCCAGCTAAGGAGCTAATCATTAATCCTGATTTTAAAATAAATTACGCAACTCTTACAGTTAAGATTAGCTATATCTTCAACAGTAGAAAGAAACTGAGGCTGCAGGCATAGTCTTTAGGAACCCTTAGGCATCTGTACATTGTGCTGCTTTTATTAGTTGCACCTCTGTAGTGCAGCGATTGGCCTTTTAGTATCTGACTAGATTGTAAAATTGTGTAATGTAGAAAAAAAAGAAAAAACAAACCCTAAAATTTTAATTTTTAAGTTAAACTTAATGATTACAGGTGTTTGAAAGAAGATCCAGCAACAATGTCTCTGCTACAGAGGAGTCTGGATCCAGAGAAGACTTTGGGGCTAGTAGATGTGCTCTACACTGCTGTGTTTGACATACATAGGTGGAAGGAAGGAAGGTAGGTATATCTCCTCCTGAGCCTTATGCTTTCATGTTCCAGTGGCCTAGTTTAAACAAAGCCATCATAGTTGAAAGATTTGCACTGATGAATTTATTACTGTTCATCAGGACGGGAAAACAGTAGTCAGACTGAGTGCAGAAAATTGGTAATCTACATAGGTACCTTGAGGGTACATACAGAGATACAGCAGTCTTCTTGAAATCAAACCAGCAGCTTATCCAAGTGTACAAAAATATTTGTTTCTGTCTTACAAAAATGCTTGATTCTTATTTAATTAGTCACCATTTACATCTTGAAACAGAATTAAAATTTCTTAATGAAAGTAGTTAATGCTATTGCAAATACTAGTAATAATTTGCATTGTTACCGTAAGAGATAATTGATGAACTCAGCAATCTTTGGGTTTGTTTCTTCTACTAGCTACACCCAAATACACATTTTCCTCTAAAGTACTAACTCAGTTGTATGAGTGGTTTGATATACGTGTTTTTGACACAGGGAGCAAGCTTTGCCTTGTATTCAGATCCAGCTACAGCGTGAAATCTCAGACTTCGGGAATCAAATTGACATGCCAGCCGGAAATGGAAGCAAATCTTCAGGTGGTCTCCAAAAGACGTTCTCAAAACTGACTTCCCGGTTTACAAAAAAAACTTCCTGCACCAGTACAAGTAATACCGGAAGTTACTCAATCCCCAGTGCGCCTTCCAAAAATGTCTTCATAAGTTCCAACTCAGAGGAGAAAGCTAAAATGCCCACTAACATAGATGCAAGGTTACAAAGCATCTTGAACATCGGTAACTTTCCTAGGACTGCAGAAGCACTGCAGTCAGTTCAAAGCACAGATAACCAGCTAGTGAATGGTTTTCTAGTTGAAAGACGGGACAACTTCTTCAAGACGGATGATGGCAAGGATGACAAAGGCATGAATTTGCCAACTGACCAAGAAATGCAGGATGTCATAGATTTCTTGTCTGGTTTTAACATGGGCAAATCCCAGCAGACTTCTCCAATGATGAAAAGAAGGAACTCTGCTGCATCCTCTACAGCAGCAGAACAAAAATCAGGAACAGTACAACAGCAGCCACAGTCTGTCTCTCACACACCACTGCATCCTTCCCAGCAAGGCTTGTCACAGCAACAGCAGCCACAAAAGCAGCAGCAGCAGCAAATGCAGTATTACCAACACTTGCTTCAACCTATTGGACCACAGCAACGTGTACCTGCCAAATGGCTAACTAATTCTTCACAGCAGCCAGCCCAAGCTGTTGGAGCTGGATTGTCTCATATAAACCAGTGGAACAATCCTGGTTTTTCAGATTTAAGCTCTGATTTGTACAGCCTGGGTCTTGTGAGCAGCTATATGGACAATATGATGTCAGAGATGTTAGGGCAGAAACCACAAGGACCTAGAAATAACACATGGCCAAATCGTGACCAAACTGATGGAGTGTTTGGGATGCTGGGAGAAATCCTGCCTTTTGACCCTGCAGGTGTGTGCCTTTTCCTTAATTTATGTATGTATGTAGTTATTTATTTATTTATTTTAAGGATTCTTTCACAAACAACACTGTTAAATATTGCTAGCAATAACTGTTATTTCCTAGAGCTAGTCACAAAATGCGTAGGTGCTTATGAGGCCAGCAGGTATTTATGTGTATGTATTCTTAGATGGACTAAAGTGCAAGAAACTTTAAATGATAAGTAAGAAAGGGAACAAGTTCCTTGTTTCTTGTCCCAGTTGTAGTAGTTCTGACCTTTCCTGTATGGACCATATCAAAGTACTGAAACAGATACTTACAGATGATGTTCCTCCTGTTGATAATTTGTGAAGTAGTTTAAAACTCAACTCTTGAACTTGCATATTTTACATCTCCCCAGAATGATCCTTAGTGTCTTTACCAGTCCTGCAGTCTGGAGATTAAACTGGATTGCATCTTTCATATATCCCTGCGTTTCACTTCCATTACTCTACAGTTCTGTGGGGGTCCTACTGGTTCCTGTTCCACAGCTGTGACTGCGGTGAGAAGCTTGGATGCCAAAGTGTTACATACTTTGAAAGAGAAATTGCTGTGCGGTTTGCCAGTTGTATGTGAATCACCAATAAACTGTAAATCTAGAGGGATCACTGTCAAAAGATGAAGTGAGATAAAAGATGAAGTGAGCTAAAATTTTATAGCCATAAGCAAATAGCTAAAAACTATGAAATTGACTGTAGAGGCTAACAGGAGATTAATGAATTATTCTGATAGTAGTACTAAGAGCAACTTACAAATCCAGTCTCTCATAAATACAACTTCTGTTGGTGTCAAACGCCACTATAGAAACAAGTATGCATTTAGGAAAACTGCCTGGAGAGAGGCAGTGCTCACACCAAGAGAAAAACCTATTATCAAACCACAGAATACACTTCCTGCATCCATTTGCATGTGCATGTGTGTGAGGACTGTGGAGACATCTGGGAACTCAATTTTGGTAGTTACTTTGTCAACTTAGTTGAGAAATCAGTGGAGTTCTCTCATGGTTTAAGCCCAGCCCATAACTCAGAACCACACAGGTGCTTGCTCACTCCCTCTCTGCTTTGGAAGGATGGGGAGGAGAACTGAAAGAATGTAACTCCCAGGGGTTGAGATAAGAACAGCCCAGTAACTAAGGTATAACACAAACCACTGCAGCTACCACCAATAATGATGATGATAAGGGAAATAACAATGAGGGAGAATATAAAACTACAAAGGGAAGGGGAAAAAAAAAACCAACAACACAATAAACACAAATGATGCACAGTACAACTGCTCACCACCTGCCGACTGATACCCAGCCCGACCCAAGCATCAATCTGGGCTTTCTGGGTGACTCCCCAGTTTCTATAGTGGGCATGATGTACTGTGGTATGGAATACCCCTTTGGCTAGTTCAGGTCAGGTGTCCTGTCTCTGCTTCCTCCTGGCTTTTTGTGCCCCTCCTTGCTGGTAAACAATGAGACTGAAAAGTCCTTAATCGGGGTAAGCATCACTTAGCAACACCAAAAAACATCAGTGTTACCAGTGAAACACAGCACTGCACCAGCTACTAAGAAAGAGAAAAATAACTGTTACAGCTGAACCCAGGACAGTATCCGCCCCTTATTCCATACCATTCATGTTATGATTACATCACACATTTTTCAATATACTATCACTTTTTGTCTCTTTACATATATATATACACATATACACACACAGACACACACAGTGAAACAGATATACCTTAGTCCATGGACTATCCCTATGAAGTTCACTGAGATCATGCGGTCCATGATGTTAGGTTCCATCTGTTACAAGAGTCTTCCAGGGCAGGACAGACGGTGTGCAGTGTTGGATTGTTGCCTGCTGATGACACTGCTCGTCTGGTCTCATCAAAGTTCAGTCTTTGTTGGGATGGCAATCAGAGGGAAGTCAGGGTCAGTCAATGGTGGCCTGAGGACAGTTCTGGGAGACTCTCGCTGCTGCTGGCTTTTCCCATGACTTCAGTCTCTGCTGATAATCATGACACTACATATCTTTTCAAAGCCCCAAGTGTCAGAAATGGGCATCTAATTGATGAGCTACAGAAGTGCTACGCAGCAGACAACAGCATACACTTGAGTTCATTGGCTGTTTTCCCCTAAAATCAAATCCCCTTGAGGTACACATCAGAATTCCCCATCTTCCCGCATTACCCACCAAGTATGCCTGGGTCTCTGAGCAAAAGCAATCCCACAAGTGGGTTTGCCTTCACCTGAAGCAGGAATAACCCAGACTGTCTTCCCCAGCAAATTCTTCATGTGCACCACAGGAACTTTATCCCCTTCTACAGTATGTAAAAGTTCTGACTGGGTCAGGCCAGCCCTGTTGGCAGATCCTCTGGTGTTGACCAACCAGGTGGCCTTTGGTAAATGTGTATCCCAATGCTTGTAAGTCCCACCCCTCATTGCTCCCAGTGTAGTTTTTAACAGCCCATTGTACCGTTCGATTTCCCCAGNCAACCAGGTGTGGTAAATGTGTATCCCAATGCTTGTAAGTCCCACCCCTCATTGCTCCCAGTGTAGTTTTTAACAGCCCATTGTACCGTTCGATTTCCCCAGAGGCTGGTGCATGGTAGGGGATGTGATATACCCACTCAATGCCATGCTGTTTGCCGCAGTTCCTGAAATGAGTCCCACTGTCTGACTCAGATCTCTCTGGCGTGCCGTGTTGCCACAAAATGTGTTTCTCAAGGCCCAGGATAGTGTTCTGGGCA
>NDXB01006900.1:0-15327 GCA_002631895.1 Agapornis roseicollis
GAACTAGATGATCTTAAGGTCCTTTCCAACCCTAACTATTCTATGATTCTATGATTCTATTATCCCATTTCAAGCAGAATGTAGAATCTTCATGAAGTAAAACTCATGGGTCGGTTAGTGTTATTTATTCACCTTATTTTTTTGTCCATTACAAAGCACTTCAGGTACTTTGTAAATCAGCATGAAACCTACATAAGCCTCAAAAGAATTTTGCATTGTCTTTAATTCCAGATGAGGAACAGCTGATGACTTCACTTTAAACATTTGCTGAGATGTTTGCATTCAAAACTCTGACCACTGCTCAGGAGGCAAGACTATGTGGAAACAGAAACTAAAAATAACTATTTAAAACAAATAATTAATAATAATTGGATTTGGATTACTAATTATTTTAGTTATTAATTATGATCCAGTTTAATAGCTAAGAACGAAAACCACTATGTTTTACTAAGTAATGTAATTTATAATTGCAGCACACTTTGAACTTGTGGATGCCATCTCAAAGAACCCCAAAAGAATTTAAAAATTTAGATATACAGTGTAGCTCCTGTAAAACAAACACTGGACAGTAACATGTAGCAGCCAGATAGACACAACTTCATATACTTTATGCTCCAGCACGGACCAAAAGCTTTGGCTACAGTATCAAATCAAAATTTATTTCTTATTTAAGTTCATGGAGTCTTCAATTTTCATTTGGAGTAAATACAACTCCTGTCTTTAATGTTTTGTCCAAGTACAGAGCAAACTGCATGCAGTTTAACTACTTTTTCTTGGAAGAAGTACAGAGTCAATCATTTCATATTGAACCTGTGGTTCCCTGCAGTCTGGCAGAAAGGATGTTTCTTTATTTTCAAACTATTATTGATTTGAGGAATAGTTCGGATTATACTGTGACAAGATGAATTATATCCTCTAATAGCACATGTAGACCTTCAGTTAGGAAGAATTGAACCACCAATTGTACACATAGTCCTGTGATTCTGTTGTGATGACTAACTTGGCCACTTTAGTTAATTAAATGGCAATACAAATTGTTCATTTATGGGCTGATCCATTTCTCATTAAAGCTAATGTCAATGAGGATCCTTCCTTATTGAGAACTGGGTGAGGCTGTACCCTGGTTGCTGAGTTTGGAAGGGTATTATGATCTAAGTTTAAGAAAACATTAAAACTGTGAGAGATGCTCAGCAAAGCTATAAGAACACTAACAGAAGAAGCCTAGTAAAATCAAGTACTAAAAGGTTAGGCAGTATAAAGTAGACATTTTCCCTGCTAGTTCATCTCTGAACTAGCCCTATTTCTTCCCTCTCCCTACTGACTGCAACACTCGCCTCTAAAGAAAGTCCAGAAAATCCACTAATGTTGCAAATACAACCAGCCACCATGAATTGTCTGGACTACAGTGCCACACACAGCAGGGACCAAGTTCAGGAATAGAAAACGGGCAATAAATTTGTCTCCTGGTAAAAGGAAAATGTATTTTAAAAAATACACTGCATTCTTCATGCAAAGGAAGGCTCACAGATTTTTTTGGCAGTGAATTTTCTGGCTCGTGGAATCCAGTAGGGCTCGGTTAAGGTTAAAGAACTTTGGGTAATTAGTGAAGAAGAAGACGACACTGTTCAGTTATCCCAAAGAAAAACTGAGATTATTTTTGATAATCCATAACCTTAAATGTTTAAGAAAAAACCCTATTGTGATAAAAATATGGTGATTTCACAACTTAAGTTTTGTCTAATTATTGTCCCCAGCTTACAAAAACCAATTCAGTTATTTGGACTTTCATTTCTTTAGGATGTACTTTACAGTTACCTATTCCATAAATTGTCACAATACACCCTGATAAGGTATAATAGGGACTTCCTGGGAAGTCTATTGGTTTGAAACTAATCTCTGATAAATTTATGACAATAACAGCTGTAATTAAAAGTAAATTACATTAAGCTGTGTTGAAGAGAGGCTTATAATATCATACCTATCTGTTATAATAATAAAAAGTTTACAACTTACCAATAAATTAGCCCTTCTAAAAATAATTTTACACTATGTGTGCTTTAGTAATTCTCAGATTGAGTTATATAAAAATGTGGTAGCAGTGGGGAAATTAGCTTTTCTAACATGAAAGTTGGTCAAATTTCATTCCTAAGAAACAGAAAGAGATAGCTTACTGGAAAACTGTAAAGTGGTTTCTTTATAAGCATTACTCTGGTGTCAATTTGCTACAAATACAGTGAGTGGTTGGAAGATGATCAAATCTATAAATACATGAGAATTCTTGATACAAGTTCATTCAAAATTTTCATATTAATGGATTACTTCAGAAAGAATAAGAGGCAAAAAAAAAAAATACTATCAAGTTATTTCCTTAATGAAATAGGCCTATAATGATAGCAAATTTAAAGCACAGTATTGACTCTGTAGGATATTTCTATCTTATGGTAAAGGAATTTCGTTACAGCAGACCAAACGGAAGAGAACAAAATAGAAAAAAAAATTCAGGTTAACAGTGATTTATGAAATCATTGGCCAGGCACACTGGGACTCATTTAGAAATTTAGACTTGGGCTGAAATTTTAAATGCATTTTTGCTGAAAACTGCTATATGAAATTAATGTGGTTGTTCAATCTGGTTTACTACTGACTATGTAACCCTGAGCAATATATGCATTAATGACACACTCCATCTTAGTTAAGATGAACCTGGTGGAAAGGCTGCCAGCCCTCAGCGGGCCATTATACCTGTTATATACCCACCCCTGACTGAAAATAATTTCTGCCACCAAGTCTATCAATATGATCACACGTTATTTCTTCCTAGCCATGTTCTATTAGAACGAACCAGATTAAAGACTTTAAAACTCTGAGCTATTTTATAGACCTGGTGCAAGGAACAATGCAACTACACCAACTGGTGGAAGGTCCCTTATTTGTCTTCTGTCAAGCACTATCTTGATATGATTTAGCTGTAGTCATGAACAACGTCTACATCTAATGTACCTTCCCATTTATAAATTGCAGTAACTTTTGTACACCTACAGAGAAGAAAAACCTTTGCAGTTTCAAGGTCAATAAAGCCTACAAAGTTAAGTTCCACTGTCAGCTTCTATCCATGCTGATATTTTGTATATGAACTTGTGTGTACATACATATAGTGCTTACTAAAAAAAAGTTCAAGTGTTTTTTCTTCAAATTACCATCAATTAGTTAAAGTAGATTCTTAACTGCAGTGAAGTCCAGTTTATTTTCACTTAAATGCATATATGATAGTATTAAATGGGGACTTAAATGGATAGTCTTAAATTGATAATCTTAAATGGAGTCTATCATTTTAAGAATAGTGTCTTTCTTAAATGGAGATAATATTTCAACTTCAGCTTTTTGGTGTTAAAATAAAAAAAGTTGCAAATTGACCACCAACCCCTATCTGCACAATTAACAGCTTCTGTGCAGTATAGTTCCATGAACTATATGGCTGTAGATATCCCGTTGACTGTCTCATTTAAATCTTTCCTTTGCATTCTAATCGGATAGAAACAGGATCCAATTCCCAATTTGAAAAATAAACACATTAAAGAAAATTAGTTTAGGCATCATTACAGTGTACATACATGAGTGTCTACATTTTTTTTAATGGACACTTTCTAAACAGCATTTAAGTACAAACCATAATTTCTCTGTGTGGCTAATTTGACCACACATATTGCAAACTGTTTTAATTTTCCTTTATTGTCCTCTAATGAGCTCATCAAGAGTATATAATTAGTGCAGTAAACTGCATAACACAGGCTCTGCCCTAAAGCAGCCAAGCAGAGTTCTTGACTAGCCCACTCTCCCGCTGGAACTTTGTACTGTTAATGGACCATGAGCAGTAGGAAGTATATCGAGGGATATGCTCTTTTCTAAAATAGCTTGTGATCTCTGGCTTGAAGCAACAGTTCTGGGGCTATAACCATCTGCACTGACACACACATGAAAGTTGTTTGTCTCTTTTAATGAAGCTACCAAAGTCATTAATAATGGCTTTGAATGCCTGAAAGACACTGTAAGACTGAGCAACTGGATTCTATGACAATTTCTCTTTATTTATAAAACCTTTAATATTATCTGCAGTAGGTAATCCTAGAATTCTCTGCCAAAATCTGAAACTACTGGTAGATATGAGTTTATAAAGATACAATTTATCAAACTAAGAAAACATTACAGACACAAGAAATACCCACATATAAATACTGTGTAACAGCCAGCTATATTTCAGTCTGTGTGTCCTGTGGAGGATGTTGTGTTTGAAAGATACCATCCTCATGTTCCAATATGCAGAATATCGTAAAAAACCCATCAGTTTTTAAAAACAATCACCTTGATGACTTCAGGATGTGTTCTTTAAAATTAAATACTACACTGCTGTCAATGAACCTTAAGATAAAGAGATTCTCATGCAATATCTACATTATCATATAGAAATTTATTCTAATTTTTGAGGTTGCTTACTGCAAGAGATGGCTATACAAACAAAAGGAGTAACAGGTTTGGTTTTGTTCCAGTGTTTTTGCACCCACCAGTCCCCAGAACATTTGGAAAGCTGTCCATAGTCCAGAAACAACATGTTGTACCACCTTTTCTACTCCCTAATCTTCTCAAAATCAGTTTTAGATCATTTCCTACTGTTATCCAATTGCAACTTGTACAGTGCTTGAACACTATGCACATAAGTGACAGAAATGTAAGGCAGGGAGCACAAAAACTTGTAAAGAATGCACTGAAAAATAAGAGAAAAATGTAATTCTGGTTACTGTAAAATCTGACATCAATATTCCTCTCCAATCACTTTTTATTTATTAGACCCTATAATAAAATATAATTTGCATAGCAAAATAGCATGCTGAGGAGCCTCCCTGGTAATTAGTTTATCAGGGCTCTAACGATCATCTGCAATTAATAATGTCAAATTATATCACCAGTTTAATTTTAATCCCTGATGTTCACCACCTACAGAATAAAGTTCAGATATGCAATATGTGGTGGAAACAGTTTGCCATTTGAGTAAACACATAAAATCTCGAACAAATGTTAAAAAACTATTCTTTACTTAAGACTAAAGGACCATCACAATTCATCTTACAGTGCCGCTGCAGCAGATTTTACAATTTCACACAGTACAACTAAAAGTGTCAGAAAAAGGAAAATTAACAATAGCTAATACAAAAAAGTAAATAATCATTTAGGATTTGCCTATATGTGCTTAGATTTTTCTGTAAATACGTAAAGGCATACAAATTACAAAGGTTCTTAAACATACATTTTTGCTTAACATAAAATCATAGAATGGTTAAGAGTTGGAAAGGACCTTCAGCTCATCTATTTCCAACACCTCTGCCATGGGCAAGGACACATGACACTAGACTATGTTGCCAACCTGGCATTCGTGGCTGCTTCCAGGGATTGGGCAGCCACAACTTCTTTGCGCAACATGTTCCAGTGCCTCACTATCCTCACTGTAAAGTTATTCCTTATATCTAACTGGAACTTCCCCAGTTTAAGTTTAAACACATTATTCCTTGTCCCTGATGAAAAGTCCCTCTCCAGCATACCTGTAGGCCCCCTTCAGATCCTGGAGGGCTGCTACAAGGTTACCATGAAACCTTCTCCTTTCCAGGCTGAACATCCCCAATTTTCTCAGCCTTTGTATATGAGGTGCTCCAGCCCCCTGATCATCCTCATAAATAACAATTTATTATACTTACTTTGATTTGGTACATAGGCATTTGCAAATAAAATGGCAATAAATATAAAGCAAGATCATCAATTATAAAGGATGTATAGATAAGAAACTATTACACAACAGTAGCCAATTGTTTGTCACATTCTTTCCTGGATGATGCACGCAGCACTATATTTTAAACAACTCAAACAATTGTCATGAATTAAAAAGAAAAAAAAAATCCCCTAAACTTAATGTATTATTCTACTCTGAAACAAAGCTGGTATTTAAACTGAATCAACGATGCCCTTCAACTGAAATTTTTCAGTAAGTGAAAATCCACATTTACTGAACTACAATGCTTATAGAAACAGCATAAAGAGTAATAATTCTTTTAGTTTTAATGAAGATATATAAAATGTTTTTATATGCTCTTATATATAAAGTAAGAAATTTGGATTTTGTAATGTCTTCCTCTTAGAAGGAAAGAGAAAATTTCCACACATAACTACCTCTCTAAGGCAGATAAACAAAATTCATACAACTTCAGGTCACAGGTACCATTTTGGCATAAAAAATATGTTTCTAGCTGAACTTCTAGAGGTAGGTTAGCTCTACATTAGCTCTAACCAAAGAAAAAAATAAAATGTCATTCTTCATTGTAATCAATCTCTGTTCTTTTCTTGAGAGCAGAGTAATTTATTAGGAAAAAAATTAAAAACAATCCAAAAAGAGATGAACATGAAACAAAACTGTTACTATTGTAATATAAGACTCTAATATTGAATATATTTATTTCCTACACTGCAACTGAAAGTCGTTTTGTCTAACAAGCATAAGAACCTATATAAAAAATCCTGACATCAGAGAGCTACCTAAAGATGTAGCTGAAACCATTGAAGGACTTGCCTGCCATTTTGCAAAAGTTCTGTTCATATTCATATCCATATTCATGGTGGAAGACAAGCAATCATATTTTAAAGACAAAATGATGATATAGCAGCAGCTAAATGGGTCTTCTGCCCAGCAAAGTAAGGTGCAATCTGTTCCTGGCCTGGTCAGGGACACATGTTACACAGAACAATATTGTATGCTCACAACCACTTCCAATGTGAAAATAATGTTATGTAAAAAGAAACATAATAAATAATTAATATATACATAGCATAATATAATTATAAGCATTATATGTAATTAGTATATCTATAACTAATGTAATTAGTGTTCTGATAAATTAATTTATGGCATGGTGACTCTGCATCTGATAATGTGGGCTTCTCCATTTAGACACTTCTGCTCTTGTTAAGACTTTGGACAAGCCTTCAATTTATGAAATCCCCTGGCTCCCCCAAGGTGATTTGTTTCTTTGCATTCAATAACTGTAAAAAGTATTGCCTCAGCGTGAATAAGGGTATGAGACCTGGGACTCATGCCCTCTAAATGGCTCCTTTACATAAACAACATATCACATGCCATTGTAACTACACAGAAGAATACAACAAAAGGGATGTTTTTCTCATTATGCTGGTGAACAACTGCACTGGACAGAACATACTAAATATTAATCATAAGAGAGTAAATGTGTGCAGAATTCTGCCCTTGAATAATGTACTATGTATCTCTGATGGCCCTCGTGCAGCAGAGCAAATATACTAGGAGTGGAACAAGCATGGGGTTGAAAGGTGATGCCAAACATGCTGCAATGGTATTAAAACACTTTGTGGGAAGAAGGTACCAAAGTCAGCAAAGTTTTTCCACACTACCTGCTGGAGGAATGATCCCCTGTGCACTTTATAAACAAAAAAAGTGTAGCAAGACTCAAAAGTGTGCCTCAGTTGTGCCACTTGGCACAGGCCAAATCTATGCCAGGCACAGTGCTAACAGGAAAGTGACATGGATGACCAGGATTCAGCACTTGAGCTCAATATGTCCTATTTCTATTACTTAGCAGTAAAGTATATAGCCTTATTGTCTCCCCTGCAGCCTAAGTCTCAACACTGTGGAATAAAAATTGGTCACTAGTTGGTTTTAGCATAGAAGCTAAACAAAACCCAAGCAGGGAACATTGCATAATATTATAAAGTGCATGAATAATATATGCTAATTTCTGTATAATAAAGCAAGAAGACTTACTTCCACAATTTTGGAGTTCAAAGATTGGATTTTATTTTCTGTGAGCAAAAGAGACTGAAGAACATGGCTTTATGAAGGCAATGCAGAAAACATTAATGTGTCTAAACAGAATGGGAAAAAGTGGTCTAGCAAGTTTCTCTTTAGCTATCAGCACTTCCAATTTGAAAATAAAGAGTCCTAAGAGTTATGGTTCTAGACTCTCTGAATTATTATTAAAGTTCACTTTTCTTTATCAGATCATGTATAATATATGCCTCGTCTTGCTGCCTAAAAAATCTTCCTAAATACAGGTGATTAATGTATCCATCTTTGGGAAGAGCAGTGTGCCTATTATTGCTTTCATAAGCACATGAGGTAATGGCAGTGACAGCACTCTGAATCTTTCTTTATAGAACTGCATTAGTTCTGTATTAAATGAGGGCAAATTAAAACCATCTTTGTTCTAATTCACTAATTTTAAAACATCAGACTCTAAAGTATTTACTGGTTTGGGGTTTTTTTCCTCAGAGGCAAGTAATTAAAATATGTCTATTTTATTGTGATTATTTTGTAATCAATAATAAGTTGGAAAAAAATTAAATCTACAGAAACATAAAACCATTCTGGCAAAAAACAAAATCACTTGAGAGAGGATGGGATAGATGTGATGTTCAGTATATGTTTCAGAGCAATCCTGCTCTAGTCAAACTTTCTGGTATGAATACATACATGTATTCATACATACATGTATCTGCAGTATTGATAGGTTTTGCTGTATGGCAGTATAGATTTGCTAGATTCAGGTCCGTACAGTAACAGAATTACTGTGGTACATAGTGGATCCTTTAGTTTAGGGCAGTTCTATGCCACTAGCTTGCATGTCTACATACTACATGAGCATGTAGACACTTTCCATTACACAGCCATCATGATGTCAGCAACGTAGATGTTTTCATTTTTAGTTCTCCATAATCTTGCTAGTGTTAAAAGTGGTACTTGAAAATATTCCTAAAGAGACATGCCATTTTAAAGTGTTCCAATTAATAAATTAATGATTATTCACACAACTCGTGTTCAGTATTTCTTCAATATATTAAATGCTGATATAACCTGGTGGAGCTAAAATATATATTTAGTAATGAAAAATAAGATTAAAAATAGTAATAATATTGGATACAAGATACAAGAGCAGATACAGCTATTATGATTAAAAGCAAAACAGAAATAAAATTCAACCATAAATAATAAACTAATATGGTAAGTGATCACTTATACTAATTTTGAAAATTATGAAGTGGTATATTCTTGATAGTCCAAAACTATCTTAGAAAGTCCTAAGAAATAAAAATCCACAAAAGTTAGAATTTGATTGGTTGACTTCCAGTTTAAAACTCTCTAGTGAGTTCATGCATTGTTAGGAAGGGATTAAGAAATACAAAATTAATGTGTAAAGCGGAATGATTTTTCTTGAATAAAACCTGAGCAAAAGAACTATATTACATTTCATCACACAACATATTAAAAAAGTAATCTTTCACCCATGTATCATACATTACTCCTCAGAGTTACTTTTATCAAAACACAGATTTGAGCATGTATTGTAAAGCAATTGGGACTGTATTTCTACTTTATTTGTTTCGATAGCTTTGTGAATTACAGTTCAGAAAAATCCCTGCTTCCTCTAAGAAGTAATACAAAGAATGTAGCAGAGACAGACCCTTGCTGACAGTGTTTAACTTGAAAGCAATATGATTCCAAAAAATGGAAAATTTATCAATGGATTCAGTGATGCCAAATTTTATCTTGAGAGGTTGACACTCAGGCAGTTTCACAGCCCTCAATTCTGAGTAAGCTCTCAATGGCTCAGTAACTGCATGTCTAAGGATTGCAGCCTGTGGTCAGTGTTATCCATATGTGTTAGATGATACAGAGATGTCCCAGAGATCTGGGACATGACTGGAATTACATGTCAGAATCCTCAAAAAGTGGACAGTAAATTCTGAAACTATTAGGTTGCATCAGAGGGCAGAATATGAAGCAAATAGCAACCTGCATTTTCTATCTGTCTCGCAATTAAGAATATTATAATGTAAATGTAAAGGATTGTTTCATTTTATAATTTTCCAAATAGAAAAGTCTTTGGAAAAAAGTATGTCAATCACTTCTGATCATTTAACTTTGCTGGAAACATATCTCTCATAGGGGTCTGTTACACAGTAGGAGCCCTATAACAAGTAGTTGTTTACACCAATTCCAGGAACATTACAAAAAGTATTCCAAAGCAACAAAATCATTCATATTCATATTTGGTTTCATCAAAGTGTTTTTGTTACTAGTAGGTGATTAAATAAGGTGTGGGAAGTTCACTTTACAAAAAAAAAAGAACACAACCAATTTAAGATCTTTCAAGAACTGGTACTGAGGGCCAAAAAGCCATGTGCCCTGTGCCTCAGGGAAACTGCCTTTTATAATGCCTACTGTAAATATTTGTGCTGCTGCTCAATTAACATAGAATCATAGAATAGTTAGGGCTGGAAAGGACCTTAAGATCATCTAGTTCCAACCCTCCTTCCATGGGCAGGGACACCTCACACTAAACCATGTCACCCAAGGCCCTGCCCAACCTGGTGTTGAACGCTGCCAGGGATGGAGCACTCACAACTTCCCTGGCCAACCCATTCCAGTGCCTCACCACCCAAACAGGAAAGAATTTCTTCCTTATATCGAATCTAAACTTCCCCTGTTTAAGTTTGAACCCGTTACCCCTTGTCCTATCACTACAGTCCCTAATGAAGAGTCCCTCCCCAGCACCCCTATAGTGCCCCTTCAGATACTCAAAGGCTGCTATGAGGTCACCATGCAGCCTTCTCTTCTCCAGACTCAACAGCCCCAACTTTCTCAGCCTGTCTTCGTATGGGAGATGCTCCAGTCCCCTGATCATCCTCATGGCCCTCCTCTGGACTTGTTCCAACAGCTCCATGTCCTTTTTATGTTGAGGACACCAGAACTGCACACAATACTCCAACTGGGGTCTCACAAGAGCAGAGTAGAGGGGCAGGATCACCTCCTTCGACCTGCTGGTCACGCTTCTTTTGATGCAGCCCAGGATACCACACAATGTTTTTATTACAGATCTCACAACTCAAATTGTCCTTTTGCCTTGTATTTATTTTTCTTAGATTGTAATCATGGACATATATTAGGATTTACCTGTTGGAACCACTCACTTCACTGTTTGGCTCTGATTTGCAACTGGCCTTGTGATAATAGATAAATCCACTGGGACAGCCTCCTTCTCTCTGAAATCTAACACACGGACAGTTTATTCACCAAGACTAATTTTGTTCTCAGCAAGGTTAACCTCTCTGAGCTCTTTCTGCAGTCAGTGGAGACAGACAGTTTCATCCAAAGATGAAACTCACTTTCACAAATCCAGCCTTTCTGAATACTTTTTATGTCTTTCCATTGCCAGTCAGGAATACTATATATAATCTAGAGTTTAAAGTACAGATCAGCATTTAACATTGCATATTTTTCAATGTAGCTTTTTGTTAGTGTACAGTTCTCATTAATCCAAAATAAAGTCTCCTAAAGAGATTCAGGTATGTTTGCCTATGTTTTGGTTCTTTTAATTTCTCTGATGGTCATTCACTCAACCTAACAGGACTTAAAAGTATATCTGCTTTGCTTATCAAATCACAACACACACAGATGGACAAGGAGGAGATGGAAATTCCTGAGTACTAAACTGATAATAAGAGGGACAAATCACAAGAACAGCTGTAGGAGGAAAAACAGCCTCAAAATAAACTTCAAAAATACCTCTCAGGTACAGTGATTACAGGAACTTCCTCTACAGTGAAATGGGTAGGTTATTTTCCTTGTCAGTTTCAAAATAGACTTTATCTTTTTCTTGCATAATAATTCCCATAGTGGGAAGGTTAGATTTATTAAATATATGTCTTTAGATTATTAAGAAAATGTTGATTTGGAAATTCAGCCACCGTGGCTCATTGAAGTTGCAGCTTCACACACTTCTCAGTTTGTTTACAGCTTTCATGAGGCAGCCACTGATTAATAAGTGATCTGTACAAGTCCTGGATAAGGACTATGATGGGGAATGTAATGTGGGTGAAAACTCAAGACTACAGTGGGGCATGACAGCATGATGCATCAAAATTAAACTTGAAGAACTGTAGCAGGAACTGCAGATAAATATTTTCTGGTGCCAACTGATACTTTGGTTTTGATTTTTCTTTTCTTTCTTTTTCAGCCCAAACCCAAAAGCAGTTTACAGTTTTCTATTTATAAACAGAAAGACTATATTTTTTGTAAAAAGGTGTATAGTTGATAATTTCAAAAGTTTTGGTAAGATTCATCTTTACCAGACTTTCAACTTATCAGTGAAGGAGACAGATGAGCAGTATGCAATTATTAAAGAGACCTATGTTATCTTTTAAAATAAGGAGAAGTGTTTAATACCATATTATCCTCACTGTGGCTGCTTTTCCCTTGAATACACCTACTACATCCTTTGTGGAGAGAATAAATTTTAAACTTATTCCCAATAGCTCCCCAGGTGATCTTTCCCAAATATGTTCTAATACATACAATTTCATAAGCACTTGGCCAACAAATTGCAGCAAATTTTGTTAAATAATAAAAATATATGTAGCTATGTACTGCAGAGAGAAAATGAATACAGAAACTGTGTGACAATAAAATATATAGAATCAGCACAGCAGTAGCTGAGATTTGAAAAACCTGAACAAAATAGTTCTGTTTTGTTATAAACTGTAAGTAAAGACTTGATTAGAAACTGTATGATAATACATAAAATGAAGTTAGAAGAGCTAGAGCTGAGTGTTAGCCTTGGCATTTCATACCTTTTCCTGAATGTTTAATTTAGCTTTCAAATAGAAAATAATAGGGAACCTGATGTGATGTGTAAGTGGAAAATCTTAATATACATCCAGGTGTTTTGGGGTTGGCATGATTTTTTTTTTTGGTTGGTTGGTTCATTCTTTGTTTTATTTTGAAAAATGGAACTTCTAGCTGAAACTGAAGTCTCTGGATTAGATGCAGACACTAGTATCCAAATGCTCTGATCTAGTCTAATGTCTAATCTAGTACATCCAATTTCAGATAAAAAAAGTCAAAAGGATATCTCTCAATTATACTCTCAAGATACTCTCAGTACAGTGCTCTCAAAGAAGCTGAGATTCTCATGTGCTAACTGCATCAGCACTGGAATGGCCAGATGATATTATAATAAAAATACATATTTTTGTTGGTGTCTAAAAAAGAAGGATGATGGATGTGCAATATAGAAAAAGAAATCAATAGTCCAAAGCTATGGGCCTCACAAAATCAACTTTGTTGCCTAGAGTGTTCTTCTATGAGAAAACCAGTGTCTTGAAATGTGATGAAATATAACAGAATAATAACTGAAGGACCTGAAGCACTTTAATCACCTGAGTATTTTTGAGGTTTAATCACAATGCAATATTTATGTTCCCACTGGTATAATTCCATTACATGGGGCTTTAATCTGTTTTCCTTGAGGGCAAAAGAGAGATGCTACAAGGAGAACTGCCATCCAGACAAGGAGTTCACTCTCTCCAAGCTCCTTCTCCCCATTACCTGTTTGTGAGTTTTGTTGCTTTTTTGTTATTGTTGTTGTTGTTGTGTTGGTCTGGTTATTTTATTTTTTGTTTTTGGTTTGGCCCTGTTTGGGAGATGGGAGGGAAGGTGGTGGTGTTGGGTTTTTGTTTGTCTGATTGTGGTTTTTATTTCACATGAAACCTGAAAGCCAGGTGTGGAGCCAATTTCTGCAATTTTAGTAACTTCAAACTGACTTTCACAAAAAGAGTCTTCTCAGAGGAGAAATCCCAATTGAGCATACAAATTAAAAATATCTACAAGAAACAAACATAATCCACTTAGAATTATTAAATGAACACATATTTCAAATTCATATTTAAAATAAAAAATATGTTACATTAATATGAGAAGCTGAAACAGTATATCCCATCAAACTTAGGCACATTTCTTTGCAAACATACATTAAAAGAATTGTGCAGAAAATAAATATTTTCTTTGACCTAGACCAGTCAGTCTCACCTCTGTGCCTGGCAAAATCTTGAAGCAGATTCTCCTGGAAGGCATGCTAAGGCACATGAAAAACAACAAGGTGCTTGGTGGCAGCCAGCATGGCTTCACTAGGGGGAAATCCTGCCTGACCAATTTGGTGACCTTCTACGATGGGGCTACAGAACTGATGGACAGGGGTAGAGCAGTTGACGTCATCTACCTGGACTTGTGCAAAGCGTTCGACACTGTCCCACACGACATCCTTGTCTCTAAATTGGAGAGACATCAATTTGATAGGTGGAGCACTCGGTGGATAAAGAACTGGCTGGATGGCCGCACGCAAAGAGTTGTGGTCAATGGCTCAGTGTCTGGCTGGAAGCCAGTGACGAGTGGTGTCCCTCAGGGATTGGTGATGGGACCGGTCTTGTTCAACATCTTTGTAACTGACATGGACAGTGGGATTGAGTGCGCCCTCAGCAAGTCTTAGACATTTTAATCTATAGGAAACAAATGGACCTATGGCCTAGATATTTAACTTCACAAATTGGAAAGGGATGGTCACAGCTTCTCCGGTACCTAGGAAAAGGGTAGAGAATCATCTAGAATTCTGAAACACTCAGGCTTTCCCATCAAATTGAGAGGATTTGTATCTGCATTTCCTGCTTCCCACTGAAACGGCTCTGATCATTATATTATGTGTTAGCCTATGTTTTGTGTATTAGTTTGTGGTTTTTTCAGTCACTCCTGCTAAATCTTCTGGTTTGCATTGGCTATTTAAATGCTTGCTGACACAGATAACATGTAGGATATCCAACTCTAAACAAAAAATACAAAATATTGAAACTCAAGTCCTTGCACTGAGAAATATTTAAGTATTCTGTGCTTAGTCGAATAACACCTAAAGGAAAAAAACCTGAGAAAACATAGTCAGAAGATACATAGTATCCTACATTTCAGATCTACTTTCTACGTGCAGGGACAAATTCATATCCACACCTGACAGGTTTTGTTTGGTGCTTTATCAAGTAGACTTTCAGGTTAAGGAGGATCATCTCTCTGCTAATTTTATAATTAAGTTGCTTATTTAGGAAGTCTTTCATATTTTTCTACTAAAACTAGTTAGCAAACTAACGCTTGCAAATAGTTTACAAGTGACAAAAGCCCTTCTTAAAATGTTCCTGGTACATGAACTACTTTGCTTCATAAGATTAACAGCATTTCATAGCATCTTTTATGCTCCAGGCTCAATTCCATGCTCTCTAGTTAATGAGAGTCACTAATTTTGGTAGATATAAAATATTGATTTCTGTTTGTATTAAAAACTACAGCATTTAGTGCATAATCATGCAGAAGACTATGGGACCTGATGAAATCTATCCATGGGTCCTGAAGGAGCTGGCGAGTGAAGTTGCTAAGCCACT
>NDXB01006903.1:6734-37142 GCA_002631895.1 Agapornis roseicollis
TGTTGTGGGCTTTTTTTTTTTTTTTTTTTTTTTTTTTTTTTTTTTTCACTTTACAATGGTGACTGAAGCTTCCTCACACTGAGACATCCAATGTAATTAAATAAAACAAAACAAAACAATACAAAAACAGACCCGCAGCTCTCCAGTGTCTTACTAGAGAAAATCAGTACTTGAAACTGTACCCCAAGTAGTCAGTGCAGGCTGGAGGTGACTGCCATGGGAATTCCGGTCAGGAAACACTGTCATTTTTAGCCATTTCACTAGTGCAACTAGTGGAAAAGCCACAGCCAGAGGCCAGCCTGCAAATACATCTCCAGCAGTCCAAGAGATTATTTGATGCTGGATGCTACTATACGCCTTGGGAAACAAGAGCTCCAGCTTCAGCTCTGAATATAACTTGCTGCCCAGCTACATCAGCAGTTTCCTGCTGCTGAAAACATCTTGGGGAAAATTAAGGCTCTTGAATACCCAAATAATTTTGGAAAAAACCCAAAAACTGTCAAAGCTTAGTGGAATACTACAGACTGATCTGATGCTTCACTGTGTACTGAATACTGTAATTTTGTTTCTTTTGGGTTATCTGGATCTGTTTATTTTGTTGGTGCTCCTCCACTCTTCAGCTCTTAACCCTTGGGGTGCTCTACACTTGTTCTCCTCCATGGTGCCATGGGCTGGACCACACTCCTGTTTCTCTCAGCCCATCCCATGTGAGCTCTCCCTCTAGGAGCAGAAGTGTTGGAGATGTATGTACAAGGTACAAGCTACCAAAGTGTAAGAGATGCAACTGGTGTGGCCATTCCAACCAGGATGCACGCAAGCTGGAACTTCTCACAAAAGCCTCTCAGCAGTGATGGACAGTGCATAAGTCAACTTCACTGGGAGAAAGCATTTATGGAGCTCCCTGGGGCTCCTCTGCAGGTGTCTTCTCTGGAAGCACCTAGCATGCAGTGTTTTTCAGCTCTGGTTAGTTGAGTCTTTAAGGGAATTAAGTCCTGCTTTGGGAAATGGATTGCATTTTGTGTTCATCTGACAAAACAAAAAGGCTGAGTATATTCAACACCTCAAAGATAGAGGGTTTTCTTAGAAGAAATATGATTTAGGGAAAAAAAGGTTGGATGAGTTGTTACTCTACTGACTGACACTATGTGATGCTAATGCTGTTGTGTGTGATTCCCCACAGTTTTGAGGTTCAGGTCACCTATGTGGCCTGCAGCTGTTTACTGTTGGAGACATGGGAACAAATGTCCTCTAAATGCCCTCTCCTAAAATTACCTCCTGTTCAAGAAGATAAAGTGCAAATGTTAGTGTCAGCTTTCTGGCTGCTTAACAACATAAGGGCTTCAGATGAATTATGGTGGAGGGATCTGTAGATCATTCTCAAAGACAGAAGGTGTGATGCCAGACAGCACATCTTTGGAAGACTCAAGAGCTTTTAAGGACAGACACTGTCACTGATTTCTGCTGTGGTATCGAGGGTCAGCTGCTCCTTGAAGCAATGTTCTAGCAGCAGGATGTAAATTAAGATCTTTCCTAAAATTCTATGGAATAAGAGTTAAGGAGCAGCTTTTGATTGTCTCACTGGTTGTACCACATAACTGCTGATAAGAGTTAAAGAGCTGGGGAAGGCCTTTTTTAATTAACAAAAAACCAACCAAACAAAAAGGTAGTCTCTATGTTTAGCCCTGCTTGCTCCTTTACAGCTAACAACTGGGAGAGATGCACTGATTGACATTAAAATGGATTGCTTTCCCAGAGCTATGTATTTTGGGGCCCTTTTCAGGTATGGCTCTTACTAGCAGTTGGGACTATTGCCAAAGCAACTGAAAAACTTGTGGAAGACAAAGCAGAGCAGGACTGACAGCTTTGATCTTGACAAGATACACTAGTTAATGGAGGAAGGTTTTGGTGAAAATCTCATGAGTATGTCTGGAGAAGATACTACTCTTAAGAGCTCTAGGAAAGAGGTAGCTGTGTTGAATTGGGATCAGGTCAATGTATGCCCGTCAGCAATGAGTTGTTCTGGAAGAAGGATTCCTCTGAAGAGGGAAGGATGCTCCCATCTATTTTGGACAGCCTTGATAGTGGTGTGCTGGCCAAAAGAGTAACAGCAGATCACTCTCTTGGGAGCAATCAGAGACATATTCCTTGGTAGGATATTCACAGTCCCATGAGCATATAGCCTTGATGATGCCAAGAAATAATGCCAATGAAGTAAACTAGGTGTTCACAGAACCTTTTTCCACTACTGCATTGGAACACAACTGAAAAAGCAAATAACGAGTGATTTCCTGCACAACAGATTGGAGAGCAGCTTTCCTCAAAGGAGCCAACATCCCAGCTTGGGGATGTCAGGAAGCAATTCATGTCCATAGCAAGGAAATACAGCTGAAGGCACTTCTGCTAGTTGTTCTGTCTGAGAATTAGACATGCAGGGTCCATACACATACTGGGTAAAAGCAGTATTGGAAATGCTCTTACAAAAGTAAAAAATTCATGAAAAACAATTAGAAAAACATACTTGGGCATTTCAGGCTGCACTGACATCCTGCACAGGTAAACCAGGAATTGTAACTGAATATAAAGGAGCAAACTTGACTTTATATTGTGATTTTGAAATGTGGGGAACAGTGCTGCTGGCAAATTAATAGTCATTAAAAGAAGCTTACCAGAAGATCCATAATTTTAATTTATAAAGTATTTATATATTCTTTGGGTATCCTGCTTTAGGCAGATATTTCCTAAGTCCTGCTTTCCCCCACTGACTGTCAGGAACTTCTACAGCCCATACGGCAAAAGGTGAGGGGGGCACAAAACCCTCTGCTTTTTCATAGCTGGTAAGAAAACTTGGGGATTGCAGATTTAGCCCTGGAGCTGTGCCTGCCACTGCTGCAGGAGGTGCTGGACCATGGATGGGAAGAGCAAGGGGCTGCAATTAAACATGATTGCTAATGTCATTCTCTTGGTGATCCTGTGGGAGAGGCATGTAGGGAAAGGATTAAGTTGAAACAAGGAGGGGAGGCTGCAGAACAGAAGGGGCCAAGGTAATTTCTATCAGCTAATCCTGTTTGGTTTCTCTTTGTGGCAGGCTTTGTGGGTTAAGGGCTCACAAAGACATCAAAGGAAGAGCTTTGCTCCAAAGGAAAATGAGTCGAGCTGTTCCTCTGTGTCTGCTCCCAGTTAAACATAAACTAGGCGGTAACAGGGCTTTTCATGTAGGACACAGACACAGGAAAAAAGAAAAGACAGAAGAAGAGGTTAATGCAAAAGAAAAGGGAAACGGCATACAAATCCCACTTGCCTTCCCAAAAGAAGTAAGAATAGAGAAGGAAGAAAGAGGGCACATTTTGAGAGAAGGGGTAAAAGTGGCATTTCTTCACTGAAATGTGAAAAATAGATGAAAAAATAAGTGGAGCATTTGCAAAAGAGAAAAATATGTAGTAGTGAGTGATCCTGCCCTGATCTCCTGCTGAGAAGAGCATTTCATCGCAATCATGTTCTCCCCAGGCTGCTCTCTCCTGTAGAAGACTGCTGGGAGACCAAATATGACTGAAATGGCTTGACTTCTTCAAGCATCTTCATAAGAAATAAAGCACATGCTGTTGCCACTTGACTGCAGTGTACTAGTGCATGCAGCTCATAACATTCATGTAGAAGAAACTTATTGGCTGTGAAGGAGAAAATAATTAGAAAAACTTACACTTGGTATTATAGGAGGTGTCAGTGTCCCTTTTCGTAACCCTTCCCAGTTAAAGCCTTCAAACCATCTAGAAGGGAGAGAATAATGAAAGAGTTACACATCCTGTTACACAGCTACACATACACATACAAACCCTCTGTAGCATAACATTAAATTGAAATTACTTAAACAGTGGGTTTCATCTCCCACAGTTATCATCTTCAAATTGTCTAATTAGCCTTAATAATTCTTCCTGGCAACTTTATATATGTTTTTTTGGGGACTGAAAATGAAGTGTGTGTAGCAACCAAGTGGTGATACCATGGCAAGTACAAATTAGCAGTGCTCAGAAAAAAACTGTTCCTCACTGCAGATGTCCTGGTAGCTGTTCTTTTCTTTGTATACAGTCGATCCATCCCATATGAGACCTCTAATGTCCCTTTTTTGTGTGAGATTGGGAGCTAAGGGCATGCACAGGGATGTCCTCTTCCTGGTTTGGGCACTTCAGGTTTGCTCAAGCCATGGCAGCTTAGGTGGGTGGATGAGCCCTGAGCTGAGTCTTCAACCCATTCACCCAAAATGTCCATCCAATCCACTTCTGTTGCTTTGGTTATGGGAGAAGGACCAGCATGGATGGATGAGAAGGCCTGCTTCTGTGATGGGTCTCTAACTTGTTCTTATCCTGCTCCAGCAGGAACTTGTAAGACATCACTTAACAACTCTGCCATCAGACCAGAAGTGAGGATGAATTAACATTACAGATAGGGAAAAAGTGTGTTGGGCTTTGGGGAGGAAGGGAAATTGAGGAAAACTTTGGAAAGTGATTCTGCAAACCAAAAAGTCCAAGCAGGCAGTGGCTCCATTGGATTGCTTTCAAATGCTCTTTTGCATTAGACTAAAGCATAATGGTCAATAAGCAGTGCATTTTGCTCAGAGGCAAGGCTAGAATCTACACCAAACACTGAGGGAAAAAAAAGTCTGATGGAAATTCAAATACGGTCTAAAGCATAGTAGAAGGCAAGTATTATTTTGAGAAAATTGAAGTGTTTGAAATGCACGTTCTTGTGGGTTGGATCTGATGATTGGTGGAGGAGACACTTACTTGTGCTTTTGGATATCTTTCACTCCATTTTTCAAATTCCCTAACCTCTCTGATGGATTGTCCCTATAAAACAAATAACAAACTGGTTATTTTCTTAATCCTTCTGAACAACTCATTTCTTTGCAAACAAGATCAAGGTATTTATATGTCATGTGCTTACCTGCATAGTTTTTTAATTAAATTAGCAGCATTTTTGGCAATCTTCTTTGGAAATTCAATCATGTCTATTCCCCTTAGTATGATATTATAGGTCTTCATGGGGTCTGGGCCTGAGAAAGGGGGACTTCAGAGGGGAGAGGAAAATAGAGAAGATGAAAAGTTTGTCTTTAAAATAGCATTGAGAATTGATTAAAAAAAAAAAAAAAAGAACTCCAAAGAAAAAAAGTCCCCTACTAAAATGAGAAAGGCCAGATGACAACAGCAATGCTTTACTTTCTATCTTGACAATTTCTCAGTCAAGGAGCTCTGATACTGTCTGAATTTCAGTAATGTTGGCTGCAGGGAAGTATCAAAGAGTAAAGTTTTGCAGAGCAGCACATGCTAAACCTCTTCTTTCCATAATGGCTCATGTACCAACAGCATGAAGAACAAGGGTCTGAGTGATGCTTTCTGGCTTACAGTGATATGACACGCTTTCAGTGGAGATTAATTAGTTTTCCATCAGTTTAACAGAATAGTGCCTTAGGTCCATCCCTAAAGGATAAGCCAGGAGTGAGTGATGGGGGATGAGGTTAGGAAGTGCCAGGAAGCATCTACTGCCAACATCAGCAGTAATATATACATCCAAAACTACGTAAGGGAAGGGACTCAAGTTCTCATGGTCTATCTCCTCCTTTTCAGACATGCAGCAGCCCATCACTGCACCTCCCCAGTTAAATTGCAAACCCTTTCTCTTTCACCACCATATTCAGCTCACTTAGGGCTAAAACTAACTTTCTGGTGCAGTTTTACAACATTTCCTAAAAAGGCTGCTCATGTTTTGCTCTTTGAGAGGTCTGCATTGAAGCTGTGATTTAAAGTGGAAAAACTAATTATTAGGTTCATCAGCACAGTGCTGTGCCGCTACAAGCACACACCATCTCTGAACCTTCCTCTTGCCTAATCAGGGTGACAATGGCAGAAATATTTGGATCTATTTTCAGCAGCAGTGCCGGCCCTGATGCCCATACCTGCCAGTCAGGAGTTCATACATTAAGATTCCCAATGACCAGTAGTCTGCCGAAATGTCGTGACCTTTGTTCAGGATGATCTCAGGGGCTACATACTCTGGGGTTCCACAAAAAGTCCATGTTTTCTTTCCAAATCCTATTTTCTTTGCAAAGCCAAAATCGACCTGCAGAAAGGAGTAGAGTACCCATCAGGGCAGAGCACAAGAGCGAATGTCAGCCATGTGCTCTGCTCCTCTTGAAGTGAAGCAAAGCAGAAAAGAGGTTTCCTTGTGGGAATATTCTCCTAACTAAAGCATTATGGGTCATTCCAGGACCAGGCAACCACAATGACCTCTTAACTGATTCATCCTTTGTAATATAAAAGGAAGAGTCTCATGAAGGAAGAAGAACAAATGCTGGCACCAAGAGTTTCTTGAGAGATGAATCTTCGTATCATTCAGTTTTGCTTTTGTGTTTTTGTTGTTGGTTTGTTTGTTTGTTTGTTTTAACTCCCAGCTTTAACCTGAGCAAGGAACTATTTAGGATAAATACTGACCATCTTGGCAGCTACTGAAAAGCTCAGATTTCTCTCCCAGGCTAAAGAGCAATGCAGTACAACAAGTGTCCTCCCAGTTTGCTTGAGGCTGTTAGAATGTGCTGGTGGGATCACAAAACGCAGCATGTCCCTATAGCAGTGCCCTTATGGCACCAGCAAGTATGGAAAACCAAATTATAATGGGAACTGAAGCTGTCCTTTTTGGTCCAGGCAGAGATAATATTAATAGGCTTACTGTATTTCTAGCTCTACCCCTCTGCCCTTCTCTGCCTCGGTGCTGTGATAGCCCCCAGCTGTGGTCTGTAGCAAACTCTGCTGTCTCTTCATGGCTGTGAGATGCTCCTATACCTGCACTAGTCAGGAGCAAAATGCTCTACATGGTCACAGTCCCACAAAGGATGTGGGACACTTCTTGTGCTATCATGGACATATTTTGGGGAGATAAAACTGTCTAAAGAGCTAGGGGACAGTGACAGGAGCAGAAAGCACCCAGGTCCAGATCCTCCTGCAGCAGAGAGAAGGACAGGCCTGCATCTAATGGCCTTCTATTAAGTGAAAAAACTGCTGGAGCTCCCCAGCAAATTATCAAAACGCTGTAGAGGATAATTTCTGATGTAATTCATTACACTTAGTGTCACAGTGAAACATGGAGGCTGCTACCAGGGTATAAAAGTCCATGATGATGATGGTCTGACTTCCTGCTCCTAGCTGCTGATACCACTCTCAAGTTTCTCTTCCCAAGGGCAGGGAAGAGTCCTCAAGACAAGAAGCAGAGACCTTGGCCCCCTGTGACTCTCAGGGGCCCCTCCTGGATGCAGCTCTTTTTAGGAGTGTATTGCTTCCCATGGCTTCCCAAGTGCTCACATCCTCCAGCACCTCCTACCAAGGGAAGTCTTTCTTTTCTTCTCCCTTTCTCCATGGTATCACCTGGCTATTTGGGATGTACCTTACATTCAGGGCACCTCTGCATTCATTTTTAAGGCAAAACAATAATTTGAGTGAATAATGCAACCCAGTGAAACTCATCACGAACTCCCTAGTTTGGGGGGTGGAAGTCTTGTACATACTGCCATCCTGGTTCAACGAGATGGCTCTTGCTGGGCGACAGCACCAAGAAGGACCATGATTTTCTAGGAAGACCAGTTTCAGGCAGTGCCTTATGCAGTTTTCCCAGAAGAGCTTGCACAGATTAGACAGGAGTGTTATCAGTGCTAAAACACAAGTGGCCCTCCTAAAGCGAGAAGCTGCATTGGCCACAGTTCAGCAACATCATCCAGAGCAATTAGTAGTAACTTCTTGCCATGACAGAGTCATGAATAATATTTCCATTTTCCATTAAGAATGAATTTATAATTGCTTACACAAAGGACCTGACATAGAAACAATAGCATACAAAATTTGTTTCACCAGCTACCTCTAAAGCACACAGATGCAAGTCCTCGTACTCTCCCACCAATACACCTATTTTCAAGTTAACTATTAATCTTTCAGTAGCTTCAAAGCAGCTAGGTTGATGTCTCCTGGTGCTGTTTTCAAAAGTTTTCCACTTCAGAAACACAGATCTGAATTTTAAGCCAGAATTAGTGTTTCCCAGCTCAACTGTACCCTGAGCCTCAGCCTGCTGGAGGTTGGGAAAATATCCTTGTGGTGGGTGACAAAACCCATGCCCTGATCTCATATCAGTATCTACTGATGGCAACAGTCAGAGACAGGACCCTAAACTGGGAGGACTTTGCTTCTGACCCTCTGTGGCTAATCCCATGTTCTCCTCTATCCCTAACATCAGTTAGTAGCAGTGACTTTTTTGACAAACCAGATGTTGTAGGCACTCACCAGTTTGGCATAACCTCGATGATCCAGAATGAGGTTTTCTGGCTTGAGGTCCCTATAAATGATCCCTTTGGAATGCAAATAGGCAAAAGCTTCGACCACACATGCTGTGTAAAACCTGGTTGTCGAATCCTCAAATGAACCTCTACATAAAATGACAGAGGGAAAGGGGATAAAGTGATTAGATCACTTCCTTATTTGACTTCACTCTACTGTTGAAATCTCTATACAGTTCAGTAAAATCACTCTTAACCTGGAAAGTGCCTGTTGCTAAACTCACCTTTGTCCAAGCCATTATCCATCACATTTGAGAAGCTGTGGCAGTTGAGTGAAATTCCTGCTGATTGGAAAAAAGGGGAAATATAATCCCCATTTTAAAGAAGAAAAAAAGAAAGACTCAGGGAACTACAGGCCGGTCAGTCTCACCTGAGAGATCTATGATCTCAAGATCATACAGCATATCCTCCTGGAAAATATGTTAAGGCACATGAACAATAAGAGGGTGACTGGTGACAGTCAACATGGCTTCACTAAGGGCAAATCACGTCTGATAAATTTGTGGCCTTCTATGATGGGATAAGGAAAGAGTGACTGATGTAATCTACCTGGACTTATGCAAGGCATTTGACATTACCCTGTACAACATGTCTCTAAATTGGAGATGGATTTGATGGATGGACCATAATGGAAGTGTTCAAGGCCAGGCTGGATGGGCTATGATTTGCATCTTTGAAATTAGCATCTTTGCCCTCAATCCACCTTCATACCAAACATTCATATCTGAAATATTTCACGTTTCATTATATAGTTTCATCTTGTGGAATTAAAATTTACAAATTATTATTTTGTAAGCAAAAGGTGATTTTTTTTTTTATCATAATCTTTCACTTTTGGGTGTAAAGCTATTTTGAGCTGTAGAGATCAAGAATTCATGTACTAATATTTATAACTAAGACAAAAGGCAGAAAAATTACAGTTGCTAGAACTTGAAGTGTTAAATGCAAATTCAGCATAAATTGCACCGTATCCCCCTGCCCACCAGGAGCTGGCGGTTGGAACTGGCTGAGCTCAGAAGCACATCTAAGCTAGGTGGCAGCAGAACCACAATTTAAAGCTGAGAGAATTAACAATGAAATTATCAGGCTCTGACCAAGACAATGAAAAATACAATCTGTCACTGCTAGCTTTGCTATGCTTCTTGTTTTAATGGTCCAGAGACAGCATGCTGTTAGGAAAAGCAAGAATTAAAAATAATTCATTCTAGGTAATTAAAAAAAAAAATATCTTTGATTTCTGGTCAGTCTTTCACTTTCCAAATTTAATTAAATTGTGTTCCAATCATGAGCCTATTACATAGTTACAGGCAATTTACCACACCTTTTCCTGCCCCATGGACAATGTATTATGTGCACATCCCACATACATCTGTGCAACCCACCTGCCACCTACTCACACAGAACCAAACCCAATCACTGCAAGGTCAAAACCTCCCAGGGCAGGAAATACCAGGACCACATTTGGTTGTGCATTACAATGTGGTATGTAATTACATGCTTTCCTATTTTTTTCTATGTCACTTCTGCATCCTGATGGTGTAGTGTTCCTTGCAGAGTGAGGACTTGATGCACGATCCTGTTTCCCACTTTGATGAGTGGCCCTCATGTACTATGCGATATCTGGACTAAAAGCCTATGCAGAACTCTTGTTTTCCTTCTGCTCATTGCTGTCACAGCTGACTGTGTCATAAATATTAAGAAGTATTAATAGATATTATTTCTGACAGTGACTCCACGAAAAAGGTGGATGCTGCTATTCACAGTTACTGAGGATGGGCAGCAGAGCAAACACTGAGATGAAAAAAGCAGGTATTTCTTTGGGATGGGAAACTGTGATTTTTTAGATTACTTTTAAGAGGTCTGTATCTTTTGTCCTGGAAAGGCACTTCTCCATGGATTTCATTCGCAACTGTGAAGTCTCACTGATGCCAGTGCTGCCTTGGGGCCTTGCTTTACAAAATCCAGAGTCTAAAATGGTCATTTAGGAAGCAATGCCTAAAGGTGTGGCACTAGAAGGGCACTAACTCCAGGAGTGTGTCTTGCAGGAAAGCAGCAAGACTAGCTTTGACATTGTATCTACTGAAATGCCTAGAGGGTCTCTCTCTGCCATCATACATGGTACCCAAAGTCTTAGTCTCTCTTAAGACAGTCCCACGTTTCCCTATCAGGTGCCTGAGCATCCCACCAGGGCTTCCAAATGCAAGAAATGATAGCATGGGCACCAAGAACACAACTGTAATTTCTGTGGTTGTTCTAGGCAATTAAAATTAATTTAAATAATTAATTATTTTGATTAAAACATGCTGCCTGCTATTTAGGGGTACCTGTTAGAGATGAAAACACAGAGAAAAGACAGTCAAAGACTTGTCATAGATGCAATTCATCAAGTGACTACCATTGCTTCTATCACTACCTTCTGTACTTTTTCAGAGATGGCATGACAAAGCAGCTCTGGATAAGTCTCTGCTTACATAAAGTGTTGTACATGTTGGATACAAACTAAATCTGTCCTTATTCTCAGTTATAATTGGATTCACTTTGTGTCTAGTCAACTGCATAGGAACAAAAATAGCTCCTTTCTGGGATCTTAAATAAAACACACATAGCATGGTAAGATCCAGATCTTGACCATGAAAGATAAAGATGTTTGGTTATCTAGAGGCATATGAGAAAATATTCCACTTTGTAGCACAATAGTTTCTTACAACTCACCTGTCCCTGAGAATTGTCCAAAGCTCTCCACCTAGACAGGCTTCCATCAGCATGTACAGGTATTTGCTGTCCTTGAATGTCCTGTAAAGCCTGTCATTGACAAGCAAAATCATAAATAAATCCACTGTACAAGTAAAGACACCAAGCATTCCAACTTCTCACAGACCATACACTTCATCCCAGGAAGCACCACAAGATTAAAGCTATCTTTCAGAGTTACTGCTACATTTAAGGAGATCCGTGGAAAAGGATGGGCATCTGAGTGGCGAAGTGTATTGTGGACCTCAGAAGAAGAGGTCACAACTACTCTGGGTGCTATGTATAAAATTTGCCATTTCTAATGGTGTAACCTGACACTTGGCTCTCCAGATGTGGTTGTAAGTTTTTCTACTGTTTCTTATAACATCCATATCATCTTATTCTTTATGCTACAAAGTCCAGCTGCAGATCAGCAATCTTATTTCCATTTGATCATTTCAAAGGTGTGCTGCCCAATTTGTGATTTATTACAGAACATAAACCCACTGATGTGGCAGTTTAAAGAGAACCTGCTGACACACAGGTATCCTTTTGTGAAGTGCTCTTCCTCTTTCCCCCAGGGACTCAATATGGAGGAAAAATTGCCTAAAGGGATAGAAGGCGCCAGGCTTTATGAACCTGTATTCTTCAAGTGCAATCTAAAATGTGTTGCAAAACCCGTGCTGTGTGTTTAATATGATTTATTAAACAAATACAATTATAAAATTATGAAAACAAAAAAAGGGAATTCAGTATTAGCTAGTTCACTTAATTTTAATGTCAACCTGCTTCTGTACTTATTACATGAGTGGGTATACCAGTTTAAGTTGCCTGCAGAAACAAGCCTGGTGTATGCGGATACTGGAAAGGTTCTTTGCAGCTGCACTGTTCAGAAATTAATTTTAAAAATCCAAGCTCTGCATCAGAAGGGGATGCTGAGGGATATGGTGCAATTGCTGCATTCATGGGAATTACCAAGAGTTAAATATTGAAGAGCCAATGCAACATGATATAAATCAAACAGGTGGTTTTGTGAATTCTAGCTCTTCCCAGCTAGTGATAAATCTAGTTATTAATATATGTTATTGAGCTATGATAGACCACAGAGAAAACACAGCAGGATATGTTCCTTTCTTAGGCATATAGTTAAATATTAAATTAAAGTACATCTCGAAACATCCTGCCAGCTACAGCTTGGCTCCAATACACCTTCACATCACAATGCTAGACAACATTTGTCTCCTGTCTGTGTTTGCATAGCATCCAGCACACAGCAGCAGTTACCTACTCTATTTTTGCCATGTTTAAAAAGCAGAGATCCCAGCAGGTGCAGCTGTGATGTAAGCAGCCTTTTGGGTACTGAATATGCTCAGGTAGATAATATGAATATTGTCTATGTGAGAAATATTATGCAGTTAAATATTCTGCTTGCTACCACAACAAAATTTAGAGAAGAAAGCCAAAACAAAACAGTACTTCAGATCTTTCTTATCCTAATATTACCTATGTGACACTTAAAATCACAGTTATAACATGCTTCTTGTAAAAGGTTGGAACAAACCTGCTGACCATTTCATATACTTAAAATTTATGAGTTAAAAAAAATCTTATTTCTTGCCAGTTGGACAAAATATGATTCATTTTAGTAAATATTTAATCCAGATTAAGGTTTACAGAAAACATACACATTCAAGAATCCAAAACGTGAGCAACTAAATATGTTTCATTTAAATGCTACTGAAATATGGCACTTTCTCCAGTTAAGGTAGCCCTGCCAAAAAATTGCTTTCCAGAAAATTCTATGTGCTTCAAATTTGGCCTAAAACATGCAGAACAAAAAAATATTGTTTATCAACTGTAATGGAAGCATAAAGTTGATACATGATGAAATCATGCTATTTCAGCAAATCAAGCAGTCTTCCGTTTGAAATGTCACAATATTTGAATTCAGTTTCTTTATTTTTTATTATTCATTGAAATATTTGCAGATCCAATGCAGGCATCCACTGCTCAACACTTGTTTGGCCAAACCCAGATAATTTTGTTCTTGAGATTCTTAGTTTTTCTAAAAGTAAATTTTATTTAGTAGTACTCGGCCTCTTCTGCTTCTTTTGCCTGGTTTAATGCATTTTAGTAACCAAACTGAACTATTCTTCAAAGATTTTTTTATGAAATGTTTCATAATGAATTAAGAAAATAGGATTATTTGGGATTTTTTTTCCCAATTCTGTTATCCCAGAGATTGTATCCTTGCTCCAAGGCCATTTTAAACCCACCTTTCACCCAACATTTCAAAATACAATTAATCTACTGAAATGATAGTATTTCTACCTGTAGCACCCAGAAAAAATATTATCCCAGCTCATCCAAGAAAGGGTATAAGCAGGTTACGAATTATTTCAGAATAGTAACTATAAGACAACTTAAAATCCCCATGAATGTGCAAAAAGAGAAGCAAGGGGGAAAAGCAGATGTGGAATTTGACAAACTAGGCCTACTCTAGTGACAGCACATGGAACAGCAAAAGGGTGAACTTTATGACTTAGAAAGTCCCTTCCTAGTGCAGGATTTATATGGGGTATTAAAAATAGTTAAGGCAAGCTTGTTACTGTAAAGGATGGGAATTGCATGATATGGAAGGAAAAGACATACATATAACATATTCTTTTTTCACTTGCCTGTTGAAAGAATATAAAGTAGGAATGAAGAAGTATTTATTTCATTAGCTACGAATATCAGTGGCTCCATTAAGAAACATTTACAGACTTGAGGATTTTATTTAGGAAGGGATATTTCTGGAAATGATGTCAAAATGTCCCTCTGCTTGGCTATCCCCACACTTCATCTCCCTTTATATCCCCATCACAAGACAGTGCAGGCTTCAGAAGATAAATCTATACGCTGAAATAGCCCACAGGATATATTTGGCTCTGGCCTAAGTGACAGGGGCATGTTTGTGAATTGAATATTACAGAGTGAAGGAAACTGCAGCTGGGTAGGGTACTGGGCTGCAGTTGTCACCCATGAATCAGAGGCGAAGCTGCAGGCTCTGGGGGAATCCCAGGGATCAGCCCAGGAAGGAAACACCCCCCTAGAGACCGATGGGTGGCTGTCCCAGCCACATGCTTGCCTTTGCATTTACCACAGGGGTTTGGTTTCGCCCCTAGGTTAGTGTATCTCTCTGTAGCAATTTTTGGGAGCAGGGTTACTCTCTGGCAAAAGGCAAGTGTTTCAGACATCTCTTTGAGGGTGGGACTAAGTACCCTTGTCTTAAATGAGAAACTGTCCTTTTAGGTACCTCCAGCTGGGTGAAATGCATTGTTCTGCCAGAGTTTCATACCACTCATTGTCCTTATCCTCATCTAAAACATATAAAGAACAATCTTTGTTTCCTGTTGACAGATACTCACAGTCCTTGAAGTCAGATAACTTTGCTATTAGGATTAAAAAAAAAAATGCCTTCTTTTGGTGGAGTGATATGGCTTTCATGCATTTACCCATGATGAGTCAAGGGATGCCGAGCTAGATTTATCTAATCCACCCTAGAGAGAAGCGCTGGCTACAACTTTATATTCACATGGCAGTGCATGATCTCAAAATATTAAACCCTACCTTCCAGCTTTCTTTTGTGGGAAGAAAAATTCAGAAATTAAGAATAAAAAGGAAAATTAACCTTGAGCAGGGTCAATATGAAGTCATGGTGCATATATCTACATGGAGAATCTTCCACCAGAATCAGCAAGCTCTGCCCAGTCTGCAGGCTGGGGGGTGTGCTTGCTCCAGGAACCACAAAGCCATGTAAGCAAGGCATGGGGCCAACACAAATCAGTTAAGACATGAGTTAAGTTTAGGCTTGGGTGAATTTCCCCCATGGGCAGAGTAATCTCACGTTTGCCTGTATTCTATGCATTGTATTTGCAGTCCCTTGCAGGAAAGCTAAGGCTAAAGCGTTTCTGTTGTGATGGATGTATTATTCCTATGTGCTTTTACAAAATCCCAAGATCAGCTGTGTTTCACTCCCCTGTGGCAGCACATAAAGCAGAGGGATGGTACCTCACAATGAAGTCTGAGTGTGCGCTCTGCATGATCTGCTTCTCCGAGCGGATGTGCTCCTGCTGCCTCGTGTCCACAATGTGACGTTTCTTCAGTATTTTCATGGCAAATGTTTTTGATTCTTCACTTTTCAACTGGACCTTGGGTAAAGCAGGCAAACACAATGGTTAGAAGCAAGGCAAATCCCTCTGCTAAATTGTGACAGTCCAACTGCATGGGAATGCAGTAATCCCACCACCCTACCTTCAAATAATTCCTCTCACTTCTTCAGCCATCAGCTTCACTTCAGTATGAAACAGATTTCTAAATACCTGGCCTATTGCTAAATTGAAAATCTATTTCTAAAACTCCATGTGTTTAGAGAAAACCCAGCCATCAGCACTACTCACAAGTCAGATGATGTTGCTACCTAACATACAACTTTCACAAAGCCTTTTTCTATAGCTAGTAACAAATGCACAGGCTCTGGCAAGGAAATGCAGTCCTTGGATGTTTGTATAGGGTGAGCAGAGCTGGCTTTTCAACAGCACTGCTCAGTCATGTCTGTACTTTCAACCTTCAGCCCCAGCAACCTATTTTTAGCCTTATTTCCCAAAATAAGGTTGAAGGAAGTTGTTTGCTTGCTTGCCAGGGTAACACTGGTAGCTTTCAAACCCTAAGCCGTCCCCAGCCCACCCTGAGGGACTGATACCCATCCCAAAGAGAGCTGGAAGGCAGCCATCCTTTCCATTTTGCCCTTACCATCTTAGTCACCCCCAAATGAGAAAGGAACCTTGCCATGGACCTACCAGGCCTCTTAGTTTGTTAAATTGCCCCAGCAGCTGTTCACAATAATATTGCCAGTTAAATGCTTTGCCTCTTTATAGTAAGAGATGCCACTTGGCAACTTCTATTTTGGTTTTCTTTTTGGAATTTGGCTTCTGCCAGCAGATGAGTGGCTTGTCTGTTGTCAAGCCCCACCATAAATCCAGCTTGCCTTTTATGTTAGGAGGCAACAGTCATGTAATCACAATTTATTTAATATAATACCTATTTTTATATTTTTTGGTAACAAAAATATGGACTGATATGAGACATGGCATCTTCCATGTTTTTCTCAGGCTGCATACCACAACCTTGAATAGTTTCCTCTGCATCTGCTTTGTTCACATAATGGCTCAGGTCAGAAGGAAAATGCAAAGAAGGACTGTATCCTCAGTATCCCAACTTTGTCAGAAATCAGACTGGTATTCTGATGTCCACAAAGACGCAGCTTAAGGAAATCAAACTCCAAAGGCTGATTCCCAGATGGCAAAGAGATTTCCAAAATCACCACAAGTGATACAAAAATAAACACTAATAAATGAGAGTGTATGGCCAAAGTTTTCATCATTAAGTTCTTCAATACGTATACATGTTTGCATATATTTTTCTATCTGTTTTAAAACCACTTGGGGTTTTGATCTTCAGATTTGTGGCTTCTTATTTTCCCTGCAGCCACAAGCATTTCCAAGCCCACATGAACCTTTTCTTTTTCCAAAGGCACTGTTCTGTATTTCACACAGAGACTCATAATTATTATCTTTGCATGAAGCCGGTGTTTGCGTTTTAATCTTCAGGGAGACAGGGTACAAAGACTTAAACAATCCACATAAAATAAAGAAAAACTTTTTTCCTCATCTGTGCAGTAGAGCTGCAAGTTATTTATCAAACTGGTGTTACATGATGCTGCCTTTGCTATGAGGCTTGACCACATCTTGAAGCAGAAAGGAATATTGCATTTATGGAAGACTGAAAGTGAATAAAATCATTTTGGGTTTAGGATTAGTGTTTGGTTGGGATATTTTTTCCCTTTTTGAATAAATGGCACATGGACTTCAGTTCAACTGTTTGAACTAAATTATTTAGTAACATTCAACCTAAATCAAAACAGGCTGTTTCAGGGAAGTAGGAAGAGGAGTGAGGTGGCACACATGGAATGAAGACATGATGAAAGTTAGGGGAAAATCGGGGCTGAGCAAAATTTTTCGAAGTTTGCAAAAAAAAAAAAAAAAAAAAAAAAAAAAAAAAAAAAAATTANACTGACTTAGCTGCAATGGTAGGAAAATAACTAAAATTCTCAGGAGGATTTGGGGCTTTGTCTTAGTTATTTCAAAATAAAAAGAAGCTCAAGCAAAAAAAAAAAAAAAATAAAAAAAAATAAAAAAAAAGATTAAGGTTTAGTATGACCAAGCACATACTTCTGGAGAAGTTGTACCTCTTGCCTGGTTTCCCATCAGACCTGTGCATCTAGTAATGGACAACAATAATCAGCTGCCACACAAATTATTTCAAACATAAGTCTGTGCAAAACTTTGTTAGGTATTACAGATCAGATTTGTTTTCTTTCTGTCTGTGTTTTTTATGGTCAGGTTGTCCACTGACAAATCATAATGAACAGTGGAACCAAGAAAGTAGCTTCAGTAGCAAACTTATCAGTCAATTTGAACATAGAATCATAGAATCGTAGAACATTTAGGGTTGGAAAGGACCTTAAGATTATCTAGTTCCAACCCCTCTGCCATAAGCAGGGACACCTCACGCTAAACCATGACACCCAAGGCTTCATCCAACCTGGCCTTGAACACTGCCAAGGATGGAGCACTCACAACCTCCCTGGGCAACCCATTGCAGCATCTCACCACCCTAACAGGAAAGAATTTCTTCCTTATATCCAATCTAAACCTCTCCTGTTTAAGTTTGAACCTGTTACCCCATGAAACATTAAAAAAAATAAAAAAGCATTTAGCACTCTAAACTTACTTCAAACATTTCCTGATGTTAATCTGTACCAGGCATCAGTGTTAAAAATAAACACAACAACCTGGTGGAGGGTCAGATGAATAAAATCCAATATTACAGAATAAAAGGTACTATAAATAAATCCCAATGTGCCTCTTTATGGCATTATCACTTTAACACTATGGATTCTGACTACCTAATTTTTTTGTGTCTTTCATTAAAGAGAATATTTATTTTATTAATGGTTTTTTTCAGGGATACATACTTACAGAGCTCCAAAATCATTACAGAAAAGGAAATTACTATGAGGAAGCATAAGGCAGTGGTTTTATTAGGTGTTTGATGGTGTCATCAGTGCCACAAATGTTTCAATATAGAACAATCAGGTGGCTACAATTAGCTAATGCGAGACTTTGACCTAATGTCACAGGAGAATTTAGATCCATTTTCCATTCCTACTCCTGTCATGCTTTATAAGCCAGAAGACATGAGAGTTTGGGAGCATGGGGTCATTAATTTGCATTAAATGTGCTGATACACCAAAATAAGCTGCTGAGGTACAAAGTCTGAAGTTTTGGACTGCCTGGTTGTCCACCTGGAAGATGAACCCTACAGACTTCTCCTCCTTCAACATGCATAAATCCTCTCCTTGCTTTGGTGTTCCTGCCAAATGAGGTGACTGTGAGGACTACTTTTATGATGCAAATCTGGAGAGCCCCAGGTAATTCATATTATTCTTGCAAAGAGCAAGTTTTAATATTAAGCTCCTGATAGTTCACAGAAAAAAAAATCACCAAACCCCTCATGTTTAATACCAATCTCATTTCAAAAGTAGAAAAACATATCTAGGAGTCACCTGGATATTTAATATAAAAAACTAAACAGGATTAACATTGAGAAGATGAGAAGGGCTGTTAAGAACACCCTGACTTTTGATTATAATGAGAAAAATGGCTCTGAGAGCCACAGAAGCCATAAGAATTTTGACTCTTGGCTCAAAGGTAGGGATATTCTGGGCAGGAAACTCAGCTTCCCAAAGAAACCCACTGCAAAATCTCCCAAACAGTTCAGAAAAGGAAAAAGGTTGCAGCTTTCCTTGGATGGCAGTTTGCAAAGGAGTTTTCCATGCCGCAAAGCTCACAAGATTAGCGTTCACTCACTTGGAAGCAACATCTTGTATTTCAAAGGCCCCAGGACTATTGATTCAGTAGAGACCTGCTGAGCCTTGAGGTTTCAATCCCTCTTCTTCAAGAGCAGCTGAGCCACTAAGAGGATCAACACAGGGTAACCACCAGCCTCCATCTCTCTCAACCATTTTTTTTGCAAGTTAAAAGAATTTCTGGTCCCTTCCCTCCTCACTTTTTTTACTCCTTTCCTTGCATTGACCTTACCCAGTAGTTGCCTTTTCTTCAGTGTAAAAATCTCCCAAATTATTTCTCTTGGAGATAATTTCACTGATTGTAAGAGCAAACATCAAGACCACTGGAATGTTGACATAGAACAGTAATATTAAAGTCAGGTATCTGCTGAATACAGACAGGGAAAAATTAGAAATAACATTTATAGCACTGAATATGCTCCATCCCTTTCTCTCCAGCTTCATACACGTTTCAGTTTTCAATTTTATGTCCATCTCATCACTGAGCTCTGGCACATGGTCCATGGTTGCAATTCTGCCTCCAAATTGTATGGATCGCAAAAGACAAAGCAGGCTGAACAGCAAATCTACACCAAGAGCACTCTCATTCCAGTGCAATAATTACCCAAATAGTGAATTCTGGTAAAGCTGTAGTTACTACTGATGCTCTTCTGGTCAGACTCCTTCCTAGTGAATCTGCTTGAGCTCTTTCCCTCATTGTTACAAATTAACTTCTGGGGGAGGATATAAGCCCTTTCAGTTGTGGAACAGGAATATATTTTCTCTCCAAAAACAAACAAAGAAAAAGCAATAGAGAGCACAGTTAAATAAAATACAAACACCACTTTAAAAAGGTGATGTACAAAGCCAGAGATAAGAGGTAAAATTAATTACATCAGGTCATTCTGCAGGATTATGACCCAAGGAACAAACTATATCCCAGTGAAAAAATAACAGGAGAAATTTTGTTTGTAAGTAAATAAGCCAATTGTAAAAACAAAATAGAATGAGAAATAGTTGTGTTCATTTTGCACAGATACATATTTGCATAAATATATAAAATACATATAAACATATATTACATATGTTGATATGCATATCAATTAGAAATAGAAATGTAATATAAATATAATTGCATTTTGAAAAATATTCTGGTCCAAGCACCATGGTGATGTGATATCACAGTTGCATTTGGAGCTGCGGCTGCATCTTCAACCATCAGGTTTTAACTGGACAGCGCTACATTGGAAGAACCATACTTCTCCACCTTTTAGCACCTTCCTATTGCATAAGCTCACCTCATGAAGAAGCAGCTATTCCTTTCCTCCACATGTGACATCCATCCAGCCCTCTGAAGCAAAGAATCTTCACAACATTAGGGTGGACAGGAGTTAAAGCAAGCAACTTTCTTCTATGCTACCTCCATGGCTGCCCTCTCCCTGCCGTGTGGTTGTGTAGGAAGCACCATTCACTCAGATTCATGGCCTTTGGCTGTGCTTCAGTGTGGTGCCCCACTTCCATGTCACCACGTGGGGTTTTTTTTGGCAGCCTGAGTCATTGTGACAAAGCTACTCCTGAGCAAACCCAAACAGGTGGGTCACTATCTGAAAATACATTTCAGAAATTCCCTTAAAGAGGACACAAAAAAATGCAAATGCAAGGGGAGAACAAAAACAAAAGGAGGAGAGATGGAGAGGAGAAGAAGAAGAAGGACAGGAGAAAGTGAAGAGATCCAGTCTCTCTTGGTTTTCCAAGTCCTTGTTTTGTTAGACCTCAGCTGGCTTCTCCTTATGGCTCCCCATGCTTATATATAAAATGTTGGAACCATTCCAAAAGCTTTGCTTTGCTTTATGGTGTATAAACTTCTGCAACTTAAAAAACACACAGCGCACTCAAGGCCTGATTTTTCTTTCTTTTCACACATATGTAATTCATGTACATATAAATATGGTTCTACACCTTAGTGCTTTTTCAGACTTTCTTGGAAAATGGATATAGATGAGACAAAATCCAGAACTTTATGGAAAAAAGAGTAAATGGCTCTATCTGCATGTTTCTTATCCTTCTCTCTGCCTGTCTTTACTATAAATCATGTATGTGTATTATATATAGTCTGCAATGTGAGCAATTTCCATGCAACTCCAGTGACAGCTGAACTGATACAATGCAAGCTAACCTTGAGAAATTGTAAAAACCAATACATTTTTACCAGAATGTAGAGTAATACCCCACAGAAGGATTAAGTTCAGTGAAGATTACTGAGGCGCCTGAACCTTGCCATACCTAACTTGAGGATATGCTATTTTAACTGGATCTGTCTCATTCACGGCCAGTCTTCCATTTCTGAGTGATTTTCTTCTAGAACGCAGCAAAGAACTTCTGATTTTCTGAATTCCCATTCAGAAGTTATGCCTGTGAGTTACAGGTCTTGCATGGCTGTGGGTTTTCCAAGAAGCCCTATGATTGTGCTTTTTTCCCCAACGAGCTGCTACAAATAATATCTGGAACTATTATAATCTGTGTAGACCCCTAAAGCCATGAAAGAGCAACAGACTCAAGGGCACAAAAGCAGAGCTTAACATATTTATATTCATATTTATATCTATATTATTTGAATTCATATTTAAATTTATATTTTTAGTTTATCCTTCATTCATTTTGGCCAATGCAGTGTTTGCCACTCAAAAAAATCTCCAGATTTCTTTCATTTATGTAATGGAAATGCTTGAACGAACATGAACTTTCACAGCGTCTGGACACTGTGCTCACAAAAAACTTAGTCAGGAGCTTTTTCTGCTGATCTTCGAAGGCAGCTGGCCAGGCTCCCAGCTGAATGGGAACACACAGGGAGAAGAGTTTATGCAAGTAAAAAATATTTTGTTTACTCTGGAGATGTGGTTTTTTCCTAAACACACAGCAACAGTAAGCTTTTAGGAGCTGGACAGAAGCTTTTCTTGAACTCTTGTATCCACAACTCACAGATCAGTAGCTTGTTGCTTGTGTCTCCTGTTGAACTTCCCTTGTGGGCACACTGATACCTTTGTAATGACGGATGCTTTTAGAGAGGGCTTTTGCTAGCTGTGTGCTTTGCTATATGTGTATTATTCAGGTATAATGGAGCCAGAAATCTGTGTTATGAAATGCAAATATCTTCATATCATGTTAAATAATAACTGGTTCAACTGTAGCTCTTGGGAACTGAAGTGCAAATGCTTTTGCTTGCTGGGTATGTCCAAGGTCCTTTATTTTCTGCTGTTTCCCAGCTAGATGCATTTGAATCAACAAAAATAGCATCAGCTGTTGCTGAGCGCAGCACTTGCAAGCTGAGCTCTCCTAATCCCAACAGCTGAACTGCTGCACGAACAAAGCAGAAACTTCTACCCACCCCTAGCAAAATAGTACAGCAGCTTTGTATTTATGTTCTTCCAGGATGGAGCCGATTTCCTTATATTAATATTATTTTTCTTACAACTTGTTTTCTTGTCAGCATTTCTTTTTATTAGGCAAGTGAGGGTATAGCTTGCTCATATTTATCCCTTAAAGTCTACTGTGGTGCTCAGTATTTCAGATCTTTCCATTTGGGTTTTGAATGTACTTTGCACATCTCCTTAAGGCTAGATTCAGCTGCTCTCCTGACCTAAGGTTTAGAGAAAAATTGTAGTTTGCATACCCAAATTATAAGTGGGCTCCATGGTGCTTCTCACTCTATCCTTTCTACCTCATGCTCAACATCACCTTAGTTTTGGGTTAGTTGTCTGCTGTGTGTGAATAGGCATGGTGATTGGACCAGGTTAGGCTGGAAAAAGGAAGTCAAGGCTTAAAGAAAAAAGACCTAAGATGGAAAGAAAACCATGAAGGAGTTGACACCATCTACCTGGCAAAAGTGTTCGACACTGTCCCACACGTCATCCTTGTCTCTATACTGAAGAGACATCCATTTGATAGGCAGACCACCCAGTGGATAAAGAACTGGTTGGATGCCTGCATGTAAAGAGTTGTGGTCAATGGCTCAGTGTCCAACTGGAGACCAGTAACGAGTGGTGTCCCTCAGAGATCAGTGTTGGAACCAGTCTTGTTCAACATCTTTGTCGCTGACATGGACAGTGGGATTGAGTGCGCCCTCAGCAAGTTTGCCGATGACACCAAGCTGTGTGGTTTGGTGGATACGCTGGAGGGAAGGAATGCCATCCAGAGAGACCTTGACACGCTTGTGAGGTGGGCTGATGCCAATCTCATGAAGTTTAACCATGCCAACTGCAAGGTTCTATACCTGGGTCAGAGCAATCCCAGGCACAGCTACAGGTTGGGCAGAGAAGAGATTCAGAGCAGCCCTGCAGTGCAGGACCTGGGGGTGGTGGTCAATGAGAACATGAACATGAGTCGACTGCAGTGTGCACTTGCAACACAGAAAGCCAACTGTATCCTGGGCTGCATCAAAAGGAGCGTGACCAGTAGGTCAAAGGAGGTGATCCTGCCCCTCTACTCTGCTCTCGTGAGACCTCACCTGGAGTATTGTGGGCAGTTCTGGTGTCCTCAAAATAAAAAGGACATGGAACTGTTGGAACAAGTCCAGAGGAGGGCTACAAGGATGGTCAGGGGACTGGAGCATCTCCCATATGAAGACAGGCTGAGAGAGTTGGGGCTGTTCAGCCTGGAGAAGAGAAGGCTGCATGGACACCTTATAGCAGCCTTCCAGTATCTGAAGGGGACCTATAGGGATGCTGGGGAGGGGCTCTTCATTAGGGACTGTAGTGATAGGACGAGGGGCAACGGGTTAAAACTTAAACAGGGGAAGTTCAGGTTAGATATAAGGAAGAAGTTCTTTACTGTGAGGGTGGTGAGGCACTGGAATAGGTTGCTCTAAGAATTAGCAAATGCTCCAGCCCTGGTGGCGTTGAAGGCCAGGTTGGACAGAGCTTTGGCTGACATCATTTAGTGTGAGGTGTCCCTGCCCATGGCAGCGGGATTGAAACTAGATGATCTTAAGGTCCTTTCCAACCCTAACTATCCTATGATTCTATGAAGGTGCCGCTGCCATGGCAGGGGGGTAGGAGGTAGATAATTTTTAAGGTCCCTTCCAATCCTAACCATTCTATGACTGAATTAATTGCAGGTGGACAGCAGAGTGAAAACTGTCCATGACAATGATCTTGTTTTCTTTGAAAAGGTCTTATTTAAAGTGGTTGGGAAAACACTTAAGTATCATATCACAATCTGAATGCTATGGGACTCTACAGGAAAATAAATTGCAAAATTACAGTCTATGAATACACCTAAGTATAAGCTAAAAAATCCACTGTCCTTAGGAAATCTCATCTCTTCAACAATTAAAGTTGTTTAATCAAATACTCAACTGTGCTAAAACCCTGTTTTGACCCTAATGCTTGGCAATATGCACAACTGAGTTTTTTTATAAGCAAGGACATTGGGAAATACAATAAAACTTGTGTCTTTCTTTCCTGGTTTCAGCTGGGGAATCACAATACTTTCTATGAATGTATTCTTTTTCAAAAATGTCTAGAAGGAAAAGGCTAAAAGCAACTAGAAGTGTAAACTCTTTCATGCATAAAATCATTCTAACAAAATGTAAATAGCGGAAGAAGGGTTATATATCTAAAACATAAGAAACCAAATGGAAAAACTCACTACTGTGGTTTCTTGTAAATGTCAGACAGATCTAAACTCTCCCACCCCATACATGATCCTGACCCGCTTCTGATTTTCACTTCGTCTACAACAGAGCACCTATTTTTACATGTAATTCCGGCTCCCAAACAGAGCTGAAGCCTCTGGCTTGACAGCTCATATCCTTATCTGGCTTCTGACAGTATTTGATGGGCTACAAATGGCATCTCATCTTTCCAAAATTTGACAACAGCTTTTCCATTAAGGCAAGCCCTGAGAATATGTTTTCATCTACAAAGGAATTTAATTCCACTAGGAATTAAAAATCAAAGGAAAAAATAAAAAGTAGCTCTGCAGTGGTCCAGTGCTATCTGACAGTAACATTAAAATTAAGCATCCTGCACATAAGAAGGGAATAGGCTGCATATGTAAGAAGGAAAGAGAAAAAAAGGGCCAAATCTTCATAACCAGCATTTTGTTCAGCTGAGTAGCAGTAGTTCTGCTGTCAGATGAACACAGAATTTATTTAGGTACCTGATCTTCAAATCCCTCACTTAAAGCTCAATTTCTTCACCTTGACAGCACCCAAAATGTCCATTCTTTCAGAAGGAAGGAGACCAGAGTACTCCTGACAATTAAAAATCAAAGAGATTTCAAAGAGAAGACTAATCTTTCTAACAAAAAACTTAATAATAGCTGGAATAAAAGGATAGCTATGCAGCTGGAAATTTTCACTAATATCTGAATTATGCATCTGTCAGTCTATTAGAAGACAATTACAGTGGTTTTCCCCTTGCTATCTAATTAATTCACTAATGGTTTTCTTTACAAAACAGGCTACAGGCTATAATAAATTTGATTGCACTTCATAGTCTGTGGTCAGATTTCTCTTAAAACATGAATAAAAATGTAAAATGCTGTACTGACCATTTTAAAATGGTCTTGTATAGCCCCAGTAAAATATGGCTGAAATTGAGGCTTCATTTTTATGTGTATGTCCTTATTAATCTCCGTATTGCAAAGGAGTTTAGCTTTCAGTGGCCACCATGAAGCCAAAAGGACTTCAAGGGGGTTTGTCTAGTATATGGCACCATAAAACACTTCATTAATGGCTTGGATTATAAAATAAGAAGACTATTATTAACTTTGCAGCTATTAAAATCAAGCCATAAAGGGCTTGAAGCACTTTTGAAAAGAGCAAGAAAATTCAAACTAATTGTTACAAATTGAAGTAATGACTTGAAACAAAAGGGACACCATTTAGTAATGACAAAATGCTGCCGCTAGTTTCCAGCTCTACCTGAGCAGAGATAGATCCAGGTTGGACTAATGTGCCTGGTTTGGCTATTGTTCCAAATTGGGGAGAGCCAGCTGGAGTCTAAGGAACAGGAACAACCACAGGCCTATAAAGCACAAATTAAATGTAAAGCTCAAAATCAGCACATTTATTCTTCTAAAGAGAATTGTTCTTCAGGTTCATGTGATAATGATCTTTGAATAATACAACCCAATCTCAAGAGCTGTATATATTTGTATTTCAAATCTACTACAGGCTACAGCACAGAGATGTTAAATATTATGAAAAACCTTCCTGGAAACCTCCTTCCCTAAAGACTTCAATAACAAATTAGGGAAAGCTGATCAGAAGTGGTTAGCTATATTTGAATCTGCTTGGATGATGATCTCTTTAGGTCCCTTCCACCCGGAGCTTTAATGACCGTATGGTTTAAGTATGTGCTCTAAGTGCCAATGACTTCTACAAAACTGCTGAATGTTAAAACATGTGATTAAACTTTTGTCAAGTCAGGGCTAAAAACTGAGACTGTCCTTAATCTGCCTTTTGCCTGCTGTCTTTAGGATGTCCCATGCCATACGTTCCCCATAGGAGTGCAGAAGGCACAGCTCCCTTCAAGCTTGTGTACATGCAGGGACAGTGGGTAAGCCTATAAGTTTTTAATGGTGTATCTGTCCTGAGAAGTGAATGAAGATGTAGCTGAAACCAAATCTCAATTAAGCTTGCAGTGGGGTGTGTAAAAATATATTATTTTGCAATTTTATTACCATCACTGAGTGATTGTTGGAAGCAATAACTGTGTAAACCAATGTAACAAAAAAACATGTGTTCAGGCATGGGCCTGGTTTTTAGTCTACCTTTGCTCAGCCATCACCTACATGAACTGATTTCACAGCAATATCTCAGAATTTTTCCAATTCTGTATGTTCAGATACTCCCATATATTTATTTCAGAGCCATCTAAAATAATCTTGATTTCAATCAAAAATAACTGACCTAAGGCAGGTGACTGGAAACACAGGACTTAAATTAAAAGGAAATTAAATAACAAGGACAAGAACAATAACGTTCAGAAAAGATTACTTATGATGGCTGGGGACACCAGATCTGCATTCCTGTCCTCTGCAAAGTGGTGTTTCATGGGACATGAACCTAAGATGACATTCCTTATTCTAACGTATTATTAAGGCACTTTCATCCCAACACAGAATATGATTGACTGTCATACAGCTGAGAAGCTGAGCTGCAAAAAATAGTGGATTCATATCTTAATCCATGCTATTAAAACCCAAGAAGTCCACTGGAAATATCTGTTGACATGCAAATAATAAAACTAACTAGAAAAGCAAGGGGAAAAAATAAATATGATATTTCCACCTGTAATCTCCATAAAATTAAAAATATTTTAAATTTTAGGCTGTCTTGCCTTAAAGCCACGTATTTGTATATGAACGCACTGAAGGGATGACCTTTCCAAACAGCCAGCCTTCTCAGAGCTGTCTGAAAAACCAGTGTGTATTGATACATACCACATCCGGAAATTAACATGCAGACCAATGGGATCATTATTTCTTCTTGGCCAGCAAGACCCAAACTAGGCCCCAGACATTCCAGTTTTCAACCAGACACCACCAGCTGCCCTCTTGAAGGGTATGGAGATACCCTAGGGGGAATTCGCCCACAGCGACTGAGGTCAAGCTACAAAAATCTTCTTCCTTTCAATGTCCTTTATTTATTTTATCAATTTTACTCTCAGAAAGTGCAGAAATAGGATTGTTTTCTAGGAATAAATCCCAGCACTGCAGCACACTAGCAGGCTTCTGTAACACACTCAGGCAATAGTCAATTCCTCTGATACATTTTGAATTAGTTCGTTTTTAGGCCTTAAATTATAACATCTATTTTTCATGGAGAAGTCAGAAGCAAGAGGTAGCAATTCTAGGCTTAGTTTTGACAAAAAGAATATTTTCTTGTTTCAATAATAAAATTTCCCTCTCTGGTAAAAAAATAATAAAATCTGGAGCATTAAGCTAAACCTTGAAATATCATTTATATGTCTCTGTTTAATTCAGTATTAGTTAAAAGCTATAGAAAATGACCTCTACCAGCATTTTCCTGCTTAAGAAAAGCCCTACAAGATAATGGAAACATTCTTCCCATCAGCAGCCTTTAGCAGGCTGCATTGATGGCACCATGGTTTCTTGGAGGCTTCTGAGATCTGGTCATCTCCTAAGAAATTACTTGACTCTAATCTGATATGTTGAAGTGACAGAGCATGTCCATTCCTGCTTTTCTTCACACCTGGCCAAGTGTCACACATTGCTAAGATTTAGTTTTTGACAACATCTTAACCCTTACAAATTAATTCTGTGAGCACCCAGTGTTAGAGGACTGGCCCACTGCTGTAAGTAACAGTCCAATCTGCTTTCATACCTGTGTGGTTTGAGGGTCTCATAAGCAACCCTTATGAACACAAACTTATGCACCTTCCCAGGAATATCTCGAGGTTTTCAAACATCTTGAGAGTTTGTGCCAAAAAAGCCAAAAAATGAAAACCATCCTCACAAGCTCCTTCAGAAGATTCAAAACAAGCACCGAACTGGTGGGTCCCTCACTACAGGTCACAACAGGCAGAAAAGCCACAGGTGGTGTTAATTCGGAGATGAACGTCCTGAGCATTATGCTGTTGTCAACAGAGGGTGAAAGGCCTTCAAATGGGAGGTCGAGCACAACCCAAATTAAACTCCTGCTTTAAAGCATTCTCAGCAATAGATGGCTATCGGAGGAGTGGGGAAAGGACAGACTTCCCAGACTACGGGTGAGCTCTTGTGGCTCTCTTCCAAAATAACAACAAACAAATAAATAAATAATAAATCGAAACCCAAGCTGCAGGAAGGGACCAGCATTCTCATGGACACACTCTCCTCTTCACAATTTTACATACACCCAAACATGAAAACTTAGAAATAAATTACATGGAAGAGCTAGTTGCACTTTTAACACAGAATCTACCTGATAACAACACAAAGAATCACTAAACGACTTAATTTTGCCAGTTTTCTAGTTACCAGCACTACAAGTGTGTTTGGCACCAATAGGATTACAGAGTTGGAGCTTCCCCGAGGTTTCATGATGCAGCAGTAACTGTTCCCTTTTCTGGCCCTAATTTACAGGAGTTCCTAACATACCGTACTTGTGGCCAGTATCAGAAGCTCCTCCATGGTCAGCATCATGATGTAAACTAAGCTCCCTCTTTCTATTATAGGTTTTTGTATTTACATTATATTCAGATGGGTGACACAATGGCTGCCAATTCAGTCTCCTCCTGCTCAGTTTTGATAAAAACTGCTGACCTCTAAATCCAAGAAGAACAAAAAGCAAGGTCAAATTTTTCCTTTCTACAAAATTCTGCACAAAATAAGTAGTTTTCTGTGAACTGCTGTAATAGTTTAGACACTGAATGTCTAAAATGAATGTACAGCTTTCATGATAACAAACCAAAACTCTCTCTATACCTGAATCAGAAACTGCTTAGAAGAGACACTGTACTATTCTCCAGTTTTGGTTAAGCAAGATTTTAGATTGCTCCTTCAACCTTAACACTTAACAGCTACACAATTCTTCAGGTTATTTTTAAAAGGCAATCAAAAGACCACTTGGAGAGATGTGTGTTACATGTGTACATAAATTCTTCTTGGTTACTGCAAAGCATTTATTTGTACATTTTTATTTTATTGGGGGTTGGAACTAGATGATCTTAAGGTCCTTTCCAACCCTAACTATTCTATGATTCTATGATTTACCAGAAAATGTAATTCGGCTTTCTTCGAGCATTAGAAAATATATAATCCCATCACTTAATTGTCTTCCAGTTATTCAGGTGTAAAAACAAAATAAAAATAAAAGACCAGTAACACAGTACTTACTCTAGGACACTCAAACTTCAAAGAAAAGGTTACCTACCAGCTCAACTCGTCCAAAACCTCCGACTCCAAGGGTGTCAATGATGTTGAAATCAGACAGTTTCAGGTTGGCGAAAAAGGCAGCTTCGGCTTCGTATCTGGATTTTTTTATGTGAAAAAATGGAAATTTCTTAGAGGTGTAAACATGAGTACTGTGCAATACTGTACCCGAATGGCATGAGCGTGGAACAGCCTTTACCTGCTCAATTTCCATTTTATCTCTCACAGTTTGCTTTTATTCACACACATCGATTTACTAGTCCCAATTATAGCATCTCTCCGACGTGCATGGTTTCCAAGTGAGAAAAGCAAACATACCTACTGCATGCCTACAATGCAAATGTCTGGTACTGCAATTCAGCTCCAGCTACCCAGCAAATGCTACATTTTGATCTTTTCTATTGATCTTCTTGTGCGTGGTTTATTTTTTTTTTTTTTTTTTTGGTTCTTTTTGGTTTTTTTTGAGGTTAAATTCTCT